>MU223056.1:5286537-5301964 GCA_018584345.1 Thuja plicata | reverse complement strand
TAATAAATATTACTTATATTTATTATTATTATTTATATCGTTTTACAATAATAAATATATATATCCTATATATATTTATTATTATTATTATTGCCTTTAATTAGTTCAAGATGGTTGATCTTTTGCCATAAAGGCCCTAATATCAACAAAGAGAATGTCAAGAGGATACAATAAAAATGTCAAACCTAGAAAGCTTCAGGTTGGTGACCTAGTGTTGAGAAAAATACCCACAATCAATCACATCGAGAACAAAAGGGAAAGTTCGAACCCAATTGGTTGGGTCCCTATATCATTATTGCAACATTTGGCTCTGGAGCCTATCGACTCTCTACACTAGAAGAACAACTCCGGTAGCCTATCAACACTCTCCACATGAAGAAGTTCTACACCTGAGCATTCTCAGTGTCTAACAATATGTACATATCTAAAATGTCCTGAAAAAATGATTATCTTGGTGAAAACTTGGTAAACAAGCGCTTTGATGAATCAAACAAAAAAAAATCAAAAATAGAAAAATACAAAAAAATTGAAAAAGAAGAAAAAGTGCCTCGGTGAAAACCTGGTACACAGATGCCTCTTGTACTCAAATGCTCCATCTATCAATGCTAGTCTTGGCATCCCTTTGCTTCAGTTTGTGCACAAGTTTCAATCACTTTTGTGACACTTTGGTTCTTTTGAGAACCCTCGTGGCTTGAAACCGACCAGAGTCATAGTCTTGGGGCAATCAAATCAGCTTTGTCCCAACAGTCTAAGTCAAGTCATTCATCTTGAATTGAAGTTTGTTACTAGGGGGCAAGCACCCCAATTTGATCAATCCAATGAACGAAACTAGAGTCCGTATCTTAGTCATTCCTGAAGGACAGTTGACACAACAATGTTTATCAACACCCTAATCAACAGTGTTTCTTAACACTACCTATTTGGACACACATTGGATAATGCGACATAAACACTGGATCGATAACAATCAAGCACGGTGCACTCACAAGCACGATGGTGTTTCTCAACACCCTACACAAACAAACGCAAAACGTTCACACAAAACTTGCTGAAGATATGTTGAACTTTTCTTGATTGATGTTTGTTATCAATGGTTTTCGTTAATCTTTTCTTTGATTGCTGCTTGTTGGTGTGGTCTCGATAATCCTGCAACGTCAAATAAACCGGGTGTCTGTGATAAGAGATTCCACATTAAGGTGGAAAAGCCTCACATATCTCGACTCCATTTACTTGCATGCGAAGGTGCGGTCGGAACTATCTCCTTGACTGTTATTAATTTGCCTGTTTACGCAAGATCGCACTCATGGTTATCTTGGTTTGGTATGCCTCGATACTGGTGTACCCTTGCAACATCAACTAGAAACAATGTTCAGGTCATCTTGGCTTTGGTGCCTTGATGCTTATGTTGGTTTCACACATTTTATCCGATGAAAGTCATACTCATATCCTTATGGTTGCAGTGGCACCAGTAAGTGTTGTATCGACTATGATGTTCCAAACTCTCAATGATGAAAATTTTCAAGCTCAAACCCAGTGACTAAGTCCTAGTTTGCATTCATGTTCTTTTTTTATTTTTGCATTGTAGTTGCATGGTGTTAGAACAACATAATCTCTCCGTCTCTCTCCAATGTGGGATCTGAAGCTCGATTCAATCAATCTACTTGTTGCCAAGTGGTCAAGCTGCGTGTCGTCGGAGACATAATCGAATACCTGTGTATTGACAACAACAATTTCATACAAGAGATATTAGAAGCATTGCATATCATATCCACTGCATTGCATATCCATTACAACATATCACATAACTCTTCATATAGATGTGGCACATTACATGTTCATTGCAAAATTAATTTGCATCCATATATATATGCATCAAAAAAGAAATAAAAAACATCGCATATCCATTGCATCATCATAAGCAGTATCGTATTCATCCATTTCAAAATCACATAAACATTGCATACACATCTGCATAGTCATCCATGAGCATCATAAGCATATATGATCATAAAAGAAATGTATCCATATAGAACATCACAAGGAAATAAAATATCTCATAACATCAGTGAACACAGGTACAATGAGATCAAATCATGTCTTTGTATATATATAATCAATGTCGGGGGTACATCAAAATCTCAAGATATACAAAATATGTCATCAGAGCAAGTCATCGTATACAAAGCCAAAAATGGGTACAACATCGATAAATATCAAAAGTAGAGCAACAACAGGAGCTTGCTCTTGGTCATATCGTCGGCATTAGGAGGAACATGTGGTGGTGGAGGTGGCGGAGGAACGATCTCATTGGCTAGCGGCATACGAGCACCTTCTGATCGAGCCATGTACTGCGAAAAAGGGACAACCTGCCTCTCTAATGGTACAACAGTACTGTAGGCTGCCACATAATATGATGCCCTACTCATTTGGTGTGTGGACACACGCTGAAACTGGTCGTGCTCAGCAGTCAAAGCGACAATCTGCTGATCCCGATCGACAATAAGATCAACTATCTGCTGATCTTGCTCTACTATCCTTGCCTGAGCCACAACGACCTCAATTTGTAGACCTCAGACCCTCTCTCTCAATGAACGAATAACATCCTGAGGTGTCCTCTGTCTCTGGCCCTCTCCCTCTCCCTCTGCCTGCTCTCCTTGCACATCTCGCCGCTGTCAGACCTGTTGTGCGGCCTCGTCCAAAATGGGGGCATCTTGTCCACTGATAGGGGCATCCACTCCCCTCTCCTCTCCGATGCTGCCCTACTACCGGCGCTGCTCTGCTCGAGCTTGCACCGGGATCTCCTCCTGCTCGCCTAGGTGCTGCTATTGGTATATTAGCAGGGGTAGGGCCTCCCTCCTTAATCCTCGGTGCTAGGGCAGCCGAATGTGTAAACCGTTGGAAAGGGTGTCGAGCAACGTAATCCTTGTACTCAGCAGTCACACCTGCATTTGCAATGTCCTCTAAGTAATCCCAGGTAGCCCGCTGTAAACCATGGAGCTCTTGCACAGCTGTCCCATATACCAATTGGGGGCCCCCCATCCCAAACATGTTTCATCTGCAAACCGGGCATAAGCTATGAACTTCGATGATATTGCCTGCGGTTTGCCAAACTGTCAGTGTACCCGGGACACCACAAATCTCTCAATCACAATGGGCGTATGTCTGATCAGTGGATGTGTGAGGAACATGTCTCGGCTCTGTGAGCGCCAATCACCCCTTGCCTTTGTACCCCTTTACGGCCTCCACGTGACAACTATGAGGTCGTCAAGCTGTTGTCTCCAGTAATCGGTCTTCCTCAAGTGGGGCTGTGTGATATAACCTGCGTATCTATAAATGAAAGGATGCCCATCCTGTCGGGCATCATCTATCACAGGCCTACAAATGGGTATGTGCTCCCACGCCTAGACCTGAAGAACTAACACACCTGCTCCGAGGCGCTCTTGGCCTCACGATAAACTATGTCATGTAGCTCATGGTATAGGTGAGCTAATAGGCAAGAACCCTACCCCAACTTCGTTGCCCTATCCAGCAGCTCCTCTAAAATCAATCTCCACCCACACTGAAACCCTTGGTGCCCTCTGTTAGGCATGATAAAACAACCAATAAACCCTTCCATAATGCACGCAAGAGGATACTGCTCTGCTTACCTGCTCATCATGGTATCCCATGATACCCACCGCTCCAAAATGTCCTTGTCTCTGTAGATCCGACAAAGTGCTAGCATGCTTGGCCGTTGAGCAGTCTCATACTGGATAGGAGGTCCCTTGAACGTAATGCAGAGGATGCGATACACATCCTCAGGTGTCACCGCGATCTCGCTAGTGGGCAAATGAAACGTATTATGCTCACTGTGGAATCTCTCCACGAGGGCTGTGAGCAAACGATGGTTCACCCTAATCTCAGGGATCCCTAATAGCCAGCCAAACCCATACTCTGCGACAGTAGTCCTCTCATTGCTTGTCAGTCTCCATATCAAATGCATGGCGGGCGGAAAGGTGATCCGGAACTAAATATCCGACAATTGCTCTTGCAGAAAACAATCAACAAAGCATCAGTATGATTATCAGAGCGACCAAACAAAGAATAAAAATGCTGCAAAACATGCTAGAGATGCCAAATCAACAAAGAACAAAATCAAATTTTGACGTTTGAAAGCTTAAAAATGACTGCTGTTTTCCATACGAGTAACTGCACTGACATCTAACCTCTTACGAGTATTCTTATAGAGTAGTACGAGTAAAAACTCTGATAGGAGAATCTAAGGTATGCCGTACAAGCAAAGGAGCTACCAAGAAGGTGCTCGTACGACTGACGGGTGGGCAACATATGAGAAATCTAATGGGCCAATACGAGGAAGGATTTGGAATCAATTTCTTGTACGAGCCCTCCCCAGGACTCGTACGAGAAACCGGGGTTCTACATCTAAAAACATGAAAAAAATTCAATAAATTCAAAAAAAATCAGCAAAACATGAATCAATAGGATGGTTTTCGTGCACTTACCGCTGCTTGGTAGTTTCTCGGCCGGTTGTGGACTCTCTGGCGCTTGAATCAATGATCTTGGACGGGGACCACCATTTTTCTCAGAGGAGGTTTCGAAACTCAAATAGGACGAAATGAATTGAAAATGACCCTTTTGGCCCTTAATTTAAGTTTTTGACCTAATTTTCAACTTGCTCTAATTGACGCGAAAATGACACCCCTAGCTAATTCGACTGTCCTGATTCCATTTTCGGGATCAAGATCAAAATCAGAGATCGTTTGACTTGTCAAATTTGACAGTTGACTTTTTCAGTTAATTGCAATTGACCGTTTGTGCAACTAGTCTTTTGGACTCCAAACCAATGGAAATCTCTCATGCTTTTCTCCCAAGCAATCCATGTGTTAGAATTGTGGTTAAACTTGGTCAACCCTACCAAAAGTTTAGTCAAACTTGGTCAACGAGATCTCAGACAAGTGCAGATTGTGTTCTAAACGCTTGCAACCTCTTCCAAATGAACTCAGTCTTTTCCTGCAACAGATTAATCAATTGAATTGCTTTCGATCACTGGCGCACTTAGCCATATTTTGATTTCGCTCCCGAGGGGGCAGGATCAGAACATCAACAATTCAGTGATCACATCATCAAACAAGACCCCATCGCTAGGGGCATCTCAACTTCATTGCATGGCATCAAGTTGAGATTATCTTTAATCAAAGGCAACCCAATTAATTGTCTTATACGGTAATCAGTTTTATCGCTTCAAATCAAACTGGTTATTCGTTCAAACCAATCCAAAGGTTTAAGAGTTCCTGATAGATGTTCAGTTTCATCGCTTAAAATCAAATTGAACATTCTGTTCTATATCTTTTGATCGATTTTCGTCCAATCAAGCTCAGAGTTGATTTTCTTTAAAAGAATGGTTTCATCGCTTCACATGAAACTATTCTTCGTCTCGTCGCTAACTGGTCTTTGAATCAATGCGTTGATTGCACATCAATTCAAAGAGGGGCAAATGTAATGACCTAAAAATGGTCAACTAAACCCTAGGCCCCTAATCTCGATCTCTCATCAAGAAAACCCTAATCTTGATCACCTTAAGTCCTAACCTAAAGGCAATTCAACATCTTCAGTCTGACTTGACCTAAACCCTAGGTCCTAATCTATCATCGTACTTGATTTAATTATTTAATTCCTAAATCCCAAAATATTGGCAATTAAACCTTGTCATTTATTTAATTAATATCCTAGTATGTTGATTAAATAAATAGGTAATTGTCAATTAAAATGTAGAAAGGAATTAAAATTAATAAATTGAGTAAAAAGTGCATTAAAAGCATTTAAATATTTGAAAATGCATTTCTGTGTCATCATTTCAGTTGACTGAACATCAAGTTAGAAACAAATCTTGTCCAGTTAACTAAGTCTTTTTTTCTTCTCATTTTGGAAACAGTCTAGTTAACTAACAACTGACTTAGTTAACTCCTCTTTCGATTTTAGAAGTTTCCCAAATGACTGATCAGTCAGTTCAGTTAATTTTCTCTCTCAACCAATGGTCTTCTTTGCACATGGATTGTGCTTCTTTGAATCAATCTTGTCCGTTCTTCAAAGTTCAATCTCGATCGTCGGTTCAAGAGAGATTTCCTATAAAAGAAAGCTTCATTTTCATCACAAAGGATCCAAGATTTTTTGGTAGAGTTATTATGCTGTTTTTGTCTCTTATCTTTCATTAAGCATTTAGTATTTTGCATATTTACATGTTTCAAGTATTTCAATTGATAACATAGGAACATCTCATTTGGGTTTTAAAATAAACTTAAGCTAATCATTGGATGAATCTTCTTGTACATTCATCATAGATTAATAATCATTTTGCAAATCCTTCATTTAGAGTCTAGACAGTGTCAAGTCACCGGGTTTGCGATGATCTAAGAGAAAACTCGTACTCCTTCCTACTAGAAGGCAATAGGTCAATTTAGATTAATTTATTGTTTTCACAGTTCAATGCTTTCCTAGATTAACTATGCAATGACCTATTGAAGTGTGCGTAGATAGCTTAGAGGTCCACTTTTCACACAATTAAAATAACAGTTTTCCTCTGCCGAGTAGACATCGTAAATTACAAATCAGGAATCAACTGGTTCAAATAAGTGATTTAATAGTACTTACAATTTCTAGAATGGTGTGGAAGAGAACTATATTAAGAGTGTGAAAGGGAAATACTATGACAAAGGAAGCATTTGCAGAGTTCAACTTAATAGGTTTTGAATAAAATAGCTTGGGATAGAGTAATGAAAATGCTTTTGAAACAGAATTTTACATCTCAAAAGACTATAAATGATATGAAATATTCTCATTGATAATAAGTGGTTTTCTTTGACAGTTTTCCATTTCGAGTAGACATAATAAATTACAAATCATGAATCAACTAGTTCAAATAAGTGATTTAATAGTACTTGCAATTTCTAGAATAGTGTGGAAGATAACTATATTAAGAGTGTGAAAAGGAAACCATATGACAAAGGAAGCAATTAGAGAGTTTTACTTAATAGGTTTTGAATTAAATAACTTAGGGTAGAGTAATAAAAAATGCTTTGAAACAGAATTTTATATCGCAAAAGACTATAAATAATAAAATTATTCTCACTGCTAACTATTTTAACAGGTTTGTAAAGCAACAAAGAGAGTGTTGAATATTTTTCCATTAGATAATAAAGACCTGCTAGTACAAAAGAAGAGAGCAACTATTTGAGCCACAATTTTAGCTATTGCAATTGCAAGTAAATTTTCCTTGATTTTGCATATAAATGGATGATGGAGTTAAAAACAATGATGGACTTTGAGTTGAGAATTTGAGAGATTAATTTCTACAATTTTCAGTGAAACACCAAAGCACGAGGAACATCCCCTTTCAATGGGACAGTTTTTCCCGAAATCTATTTGGACTGTTAAAGAGAAAATATATGAGGCCTGCTTTGGGAGGGGATTAAGATAAGCCCACAAGACTAGGGCATGACTTCTCTCAAGGCATGTATTAGTTTGCCCGATACCTATTTAACATGCATGGAATGCTATGCTATATGTCTAAAGCATTCATGTACAACTATTGTACTCTTGCAGGCCTTGTGAACCTCTATGTATATGATGATCCTAAATGGAATATACTTTCCTAACAACTGCAAGACATGCATTTAAGCAGTGATTTGTTAGTTATTTATAGCTTCAGGAGCTATTTTCTCTTAATTAAAGGCTGGTCGGCCTTCATGTTCTAAATAAAATAAAATGAAATGTTTTTCAAGACAACTCAAGTGGTGTGTCTCTTCATTTCAAGACAATGAAGGGTCAAGACCTATGTTGCATGGGTACATGTACCCACACCCCTAGGACGTGTACCCACATACCCAAGTAGCGGGTACACGTACCCGAGTACTGGGTACTTAGTGGAGAACATCTCATAGCTAGGGACCTTGATTAAGATTTCTGATTTTTGTTTCGGTTTTTTGTGTGCGTATCAACTTGTTTATCAAGCTTAATTCAATACGTAATCAGTTTGAAACTTTGATATAATATTGATTAACAGTAAACTTTATCATTGTTCAAGTCAGAAGTTTATCATTTGCAATATGTCATTGTTATATGATTTATGATCTTCTTGTTCATGTTTAAAGTCTGCCTTCTCTGTTATGCATCTAAACATTTAACATATATTATTATTACAAACATATTGCAAATCTGAAACTGAAAATAATACATTACATCTGCAAACATTATCACTGTTCTTGTTTTGAAAAACCATTGTCATGACTCATATTTTCAAATTTTCTATAAATATTAAATTATATGTAAAATAATTGACGTACCCAAGTACCCCCGTCACCTATTTTGAAAAATAGTCGTACCTGTACCCTAAGTACCCAAGTACACCCGTCCCGTGCAACCTTGGTCAAGACAATGTGTTAATGTTTTGAACCAGAATAGCATAAAACAAACAACAAATAAAACAAAACACACGAACACCATAGATACCCTGGGAAAATCCTCCTACTTGAGGGAAAAACCCAGTCACACCAAAATACTTCTTTATTGAATAAGAAAGAGTCTGATCTCTTTTACAAAGTTCTTCAGTCAAGAATGATAATAAATGCTCTCTACAATAATGTAGAATAGTAAACACAGATAAGTAATCTCAGAATACTCTGATTACTAAATAAATCAGCACACCCGAAAATCACTGTTAGAAATCAACTATAATCTTCACAATGTTCTCAGAACAGAACCAACACCACACTCATTCACTGGATATGATGTAGTAAAAACAAACATCCAAAATAACACTCTGCCCCTGATGATCACGACATAACCTGAATAAAACAAAAATTACTGATATCGCCATTGTAACAATAATGTGATGTTACACTTGTGCAACTCAACAGACATGAATGATAGACTCCAACAGTCACGATCACAAGAACCATATTGATATAAGATCATAAATGAAATGGCCACAACCTTCAAAATCATGTACAACTCCAAAATAAAGCAATTCCCAAAATGCCGATAAACAAGAATGAATGACCCTTGAATTCTTATTGCCGCAACACATGTACAGACGACAATTACCAATAAAGAGCTGTTTGATAAGCTGGAGTTGAAGACTCTCCATTGTCTTCAATGATCGATCCAAAGGACGTGTCTCTTGAATATACAAAAACGGTGACACTACAAATGATGTGTCCAACTCAACAACCAACGTATACAAGTGGCTCTTCGATTTCCAACGGTTACACAACATACGACTCTTTGAATGCCAACCACCATGTATGCACATGGCTCCCAAAAATTTGAGTCTTTGATCATTCTGAAAGTCTCCATTTAATAACAGAACTGATTGAATTACATCTTCCAGCCAGCGAACATATGAACCATCAAATGCTGAGATGACAAATTTAGATAGAGACAATCATCGCAGGGATAAAAATATCTCCTAAAGCTACAAACATTAACACAATGAAGTGTCAAGACAAGTTTATAAAGAAGGTATTCGATTTTTGAGATAGATTAAGGTATTTTTTGCTTCAAGGAGATCATACTCAGAAGAATTCATTATTGTTGTTATATTCACATCAAGAGAAGAGACATATATATTGTTGTATGAGACTTGCCCTGTATAAGGCTTGATTGTTGTATGCAGAATTCTTCACTTCTTTATCTGATATATAAGAGATTATATATAAGAGATTATTTGCTATGTTTTTCTCCCTCGAGTAGGAGGGTTTTCCTAGGGTAAACATCGTGTTCATTGTCTTATGTAATACTTTTTTCTGATTGCTTACATTTTTGATCCTGAAACATTAACATGGTATCAGAGCAGGTTCAAGAGATCTGATCAGACTTAATTAAGCAGATTCTCTATGAAGTTCATTTTTGAAGGCATTGAATCTTATGTAGTCTATTGGCGTGGCACTCAAGAGGAGATGTTTGTATTGGAGGTGGATAAGTGGAAAAGATTGAGCATCCAGGGCCTGAACATTCACATCTACTGCGAAGCTCTTATGTTATCATACAACATTGCGTGAACCTAAAAGATCCATTGACAAAATACACAATCGACTCCCAGGGCTGTAGACACTATACATCATCAAGAATCGCGAAGGACACACGAATCTGAGTATAGCGACTATCATTTGGAGTGTCTCCTGATTTGCTCATGGCTGCGTAGCCTCCGGCTCTCGCCACTCATCAATCATAGCCTTTCTCTACCTACAGTTACTGAGAATTGGTGGCACCATTTGGAACGGAATTAGGACCTCAGAAGGAAGCAAAAGTTGAACATGCTAGTGAGACTGTATCTAGCGAATGGAACTTCAGGTACCTTCATTTTGTAAATTAATTCGATGATTTGTTATATGTCGATTTGCCTGAGTTGGTGGCACATAACTGGAGATCTCTCTCTCTCTCTCTCTCAGAACCTATTCAGATTGTCTTGTGATCAATTTCTTCGAAGAGGAGGAATTAACATTCAGAGGGAGTCTGACAAACCAATAGAAGCAACCTTGGATGAGGAGGTCAGGAGGTTGATGCAAGTGCGTGGAGCTTTAGAGGGAGTCACATCATCATCTAATGTATATTTCTCTATGATAGAGAAATATGAGGTGAAAGCCCTTGTAGTGTATATTTCTCTGAGGCGGAGAAATATGAGGTGAAAGCCCTTGTAGTGTATATTTCTCTGAGATGGCGAAATATGAGGTGAAAGCCCTTGTAGTGTATATTTCTTTGAGATGGAGAAATATGAAGTGAAAGCCCTTGTAGTGTATATTTCTCCGAGACAGAGAAATATGAGGTGCAAGCCCTTGTTCATCTTTGAGATTGAGATGAGACATCATGTTGAGAGACTCCATGCTGACATCACGTTGAGAGACTTTGTGATGAACCTGTGAGCTTTCCACAAATGGGTGTAGCCATTGTGGGCCTCATATTGAGAGATTCCATGACGTAGATATCTGGAAAATATCTCCCTAGCTAAGAGGGAGTGTTAGTGTTTTATAGCTTCGGGAGCTATTTTCTCTTAATTAAAGGCAGGTCGGCCTTCATGTTCTAAATAAAATTAAATGAAATGTTTTTCAAGACAACTCAAGTGGTGTGTCGCTTCATTTCAAGACAATGAAGGGTCAAGACAACAAAGGGTCAAGACAATGAAGTGTCAAGACAAGTTTATAAATAAGGTATTGGATTTATGAGATAGATTAAGATATTTTTTGCTTCACAAGGAGATCATACTCAGAAGAATTCATTATTGTTTTTATATTCACATCAAGGGAAGAGACATATATTGTTGTATGAGACTTGCCCTGTATAAGGCCTGATTGCTATATGCAGAATTCTGCACTTCTTTATCTGATATATAAGAGATTATTTGCTGGGTTTTTCTCCCTCGAGTAGGAGGGTTTTCCTAAGGTAAACATCGTGTTCATTGTCTTATGTATTACTTTTTGTGATTTCTTACATTTCTAATCTTGAAACATTAACAATTTTCACTAACTAACAAGGCACTAATCCTGTAGAATAATAAATATATAAGAAATTTAAATATAACCAAAACATCCTTCATTTTGATATAAAATATTGATACAGTTCATTTTTTTTAGCACTACAAAGTGCAAACTGATTTTTATCTTTCTGATAGGAACCATTTTGCTTCTGGTTCAATAATGTCTATATTGTTATGGATATACTTCTGCTTCCCACTTGATTATACAATTGTTACTCTCCTACCCACTTGTCATTAAAACTTGATGGCTAGTGTCAAATTGAAGCTCCAAATTATCACACTTCGTTAGCATTTGAAAACAAAATTTGTCCCAACCTGACGTTGATAATCTAAACAACCACCTTGGTATTATTGTCGATAATTGAAATGTGAAAAATCTTCTGAATAGCCAGTACCACAAGAATTTCAAGAAAAAAAACCTTGTTAGTTTGATATCAAGCCAATAGAGTTTTGTTTTAGTTTATTCTGGCTTTCTATATTTACTTTTGGTAAGTACTCTTATAAGTTTCATATATGTTTGAAAAATCGGATTGAAGCCTTACTTAGTAGTTATGATATTGTCTACTATTTCTCTCTAAATTGTGTCTTTGGATTTATATAGATGGAAAGCATTACTACAAGCCTAAGGCAAATGACATTAGTGTGGAATAATGAGGAAAAAAAAACAGCACATCTCTTAACCATTCTGTTTTAATGTCCCTAACATCAAATGTAAAAGCATACGAAAGAACATATCTCTATTATAGTGTTCTTAAAATCTATTAGAAATATATATCCATTCAAGGTTGCTTCCCTTGATTCGTCTCTCCAACTTGATAAAATCTGGTGAATCTTTGATGGTGAAGCACATTCCAACAGCTAGTGCTTAGTTCTGTGCTAAAAATCAACGAAAAAACATGATTAAATAGCTATTTCTTGCGGCTAGGGTTGGCTTCAAGTTGGTCGACAGTAAATGTGTTTCTTGGTAGATTTTTTTATGATTTAAACCTTTAAAAATCGTTTAAAATCATGGCTGACTAAACTGCAATTTTTTGGGGAAAATATCATTTTGACAAGGGATATTTTAAAAATCGTAAAAATTGGGATTTTTTGAGGATTTATGCTTATATGGTGAATACAAAAGGATCATAATGGTGATGTAGGTTTCACTTGTGCTATTGGTAGCATATCCTGATTTTTAATTAAGTTCTTGAAACTAAATCTTACTTTTGTTAGTTGAAATCTGAGTATTTTGATTTGGTACGTCTATCAATGGATATGGATTCAGTAAATAGGTTTCTTTTGTGTGATATCCAGTTAGAATACAGATACAACATTGTCATATCTGGGGCATATCCGAAAAGGTGCAGCCATAAAAGATATATATCCAGATAGGCACAGTCGTATCCAATCTCTAATCTTGTATGATGAAGGAAAAAACAGTTGTCATATTCCTTGTCATAATTTTATCTCTGCTTACAGTGTGTTAAATGTTGTCTTATTTTTGGTTTTAGATAATTCATTAATATCTTTCTAAGGATTTAAAAAAAAAACACGAACAAGGCTTGGTATCCAGTAGACTGGATAAAGTCCGATAAAGAATGTAACGTTCTATGTTCCATTCAAAGTGCAAGAAACATCTATAGAAAACTGCATTTGATGTGAGTTTTGTGGCCACTCCAAGATGCAGGATGAAACGTTTAGTATTCCAAGTTGAAACACCAAATATCATATCCTCTCTTGAATAAGGAAGTTTAGATGGGAAACAATGTATATGATTGTGTGATCAACTAAGACAACTCCAAGGTTCCTTGTAATTGTGGACTTAACTCAGTTGTATTATGCAATATGTTGGGTATCACTTGGGGACTTACGTTGTTCAGTCAATGGACAAGCTATCTGTTAATATTTTTCAGATTTAGGGCAAGGAATATACAAACTATAGAGATCTTTCAATTAAACTATGCACAGGAAATAAAATAAGCACAGAAGCAAATAAGATAATACCCAGAAATAACTTCTGATCTGCAACTTGAGGTACTCGAAGATAGCCCCATCAATTAGCCGCCTAATACATTCTTCTCAAATATGCAATTGGATCTGATTGCTCCAAGTGAGTGAATTATATGCACTTCACACTTGTAGATTTGAATCATATGAGTAAGTACGATTTTCTGATTAAACCTTCGATATCATTGAACAAATATCGCAACCTTTGAAATCATTAATGCTGGTCCAAAGTCGCACTTTAAAGTCAGATGTATATCTGCACTTTATATATATATCCGCAACCCTCAAGGTTTGCCCTTCACAATTCGAATATCTCCCAACGTATGATTATATCTCTGATATATTCGCAGACCATACACAGTAATATTTGCTCTATTATGGCTGATTAAGTTCGCTCATACAAAAAACAAGACTTCGCTCCAGCTTAGAGGATGAATACGATCATAAGATACTTATAGATATCACTCTTGGATGCTCCAAAACGCTGATCCAATCACATTTTAATGACAGCCTTAAATGTATATTTCGAACTCCTAGAATGAAGAAGAAAATTGCAGACTTGAGATCCTTGAGGGAGAATCGCATGTTATGTTTTTGATGACTTTCTCTTCAAGGATCGAATCATTATATATATGAGATTTTGGAGATAAACTCCACCACCTCAAGGTGGCCGACTTGGGCCCTCCCAAGTACAAATTAAATATAAACTTATTTATGCAAATCGATCAAACAACAAATAATAAATATTACTTATATTTATTATTATTATTTATATCGTTTTACAATAATAAATATATATATCCTATGTATATTTATTATTATTATTATTATTATTGCCTTTAATTAGTTCAAGATGGTTGCTCTATTGCCGTAAAGGCCATAATATCAACACTCCCTCTTGGACTTGAGGCAAAGATCAACTCATAGATCTTTCATCACAAAACATAACCAAAATGGATTCCTTATACAATGACGCCATAGATCTCACATCTATGAAGGTAGGTCTCTATCTACTAGACATGATGAGAACACATATGTTCTTCATCATTCCCCAACCATTCATCTCATATCCATATGAGAATCATCTTTCCATGGTAACATCAAGTCATATGTTACTTACCAACCGGATGTGGATTTCCTAGATCCATGAGTCTCCACAACTCAAGAGATAGAATATCAAGTCCATGATATTCAAAGTAACATCAGGTCCATGATGTTTACCAACCACAAGTCAACTTGACTTAAGTGTCCAAAATAACATCAAGTCCATGATGTTTAGAGCATTGGTCTAACGAATATCAAGTCCATGATATTCACCAAGTGCTCGAAGTAATGGTCTATTGACATCAAGTCCATGATGTCCACCAACTACTCAGATGTGGATCCCTGATCCACGAGATATCAAGTCCATGATATCATGAGCATTGGTCTAACGAATATCAAGTCCATGATATTCACCAAATGCTCAGAGCAATGGTCTCCAGACATCAAGTCCATGATGTCCACCAGTTGCTCAACAATAGATCCCTGATCCATGGGAAGAATATCAAATCCATGATATTCTCTAAATCTCCAATTCATAAGAACAACTTAGCCATGAGCATAAGTGTAATCAAATGAATCATATAAGCAAAATCTTATCTTATGAATCCACATAAGCATAAGAATAACCGAAATTAAATCTTATCCACCTAAGAATATCAAAAAATTTAAATCTTATCCTCATATGAATATCCAAAAATACATGAGAACATGAATCCATATATGCATAACCAATGTACATATCTGTTGATGTGAGTTTTGTACCACTACATAACATATAGGACTAAACGCTTGATACAGGGTATCAAACACTCAACCCTCTCTTGAAAAGCATATACTCACAAAGGATGTGAGGAAACACTCCAAGGT
>MU223056.1:5268184-5286437 GCA_018584345.1 Thuja plicata | reverse complement strand
TGGTGTCCATGGTGGTGGCGGAATCCGCCACCACCATGAACATCATGTTCATGATTCCATGCTTTCAAACCAAATTCTTACCTTCAAGTCAATGCAAATTCACTATTTCGAATGCCTTTAAATCTCAATTTTGCCATGTTTGTTTACTCCACAGCAAGGAAAGAAGTCGGAATTTTATCACACCATGGACATGGTGTCCATGGTGGTGGCGGAATCCGCCACTACCATGGACATCAGATCCATGTTGTAAGTTCAAGTTTCCAATTCACTTTCCAAGTTCATGTTTCGACTCATATTCCAAGTTCAATGTTTCAAACTCATGTTTCATTCCAGATTTCATTGCCATGTTCAAGTTCAGATTTCACCAGATCAAGTTCAGATCTTATTGCCAATACATAGCAAACAGCACCATCAGGGCGGAATCTATGGGCATCATGGACATGGTGTCCATGGTGGTGGCGGAATCCGCCACCACCATGAACATCATGTTCATGGTTCAGGGATCTTATCTAAAAAAGAAAATCATAACTTAATCAAACTTGTTATTTCCCTTTCCACATTTCAGTGGCTTGCCAATTGCAAATTCAATTCACACTTTCATTGCCAACCACCATGGCGGAGATTTATGCCACCATGGACATGGTGTCCATGGTGGTGGCGGAATCCGCCACTACCATGGACATCAGATCCATGTTGTAAGTTCATCTATGTTTCTTGTTCAAATTGCAAGCATTTCAGATTTCCAGTTCAGATTTTAAATTCATGCCTTCAAGTTCAGATTTCAAGCATTTTGAAAAAATGACAGTAGGCTCCATTTCAATCAAAGTTTAATGCAACTATCAACTTCATTTTGCTGTCACCCATGGACCAGATTCCAAGCACCTGCAAAAATTTCAGAGGGGGTCCCCATTTGCAATGGGGCGATGTTGTGAAAACCTCACAACAATATCCAAATGTAGTTCTCTCATAGAACAAGTATAATTCAACCATGAATATAGGAAGCATGTTCACATATATGCAAATGTAAACCAATGTAATGCAACATGAGACATTACTCAATGTGAAGTACTGCTGCTAATATAATGTATGCCAATGAGAAGTATGATCCATTCATACATAGAATATACAAATACAAAATATATGCCAATATGCAGCCAAAGTAAAGTAACATACATAAAGTAAGTCAAATATCAAAAATAGCTGTGTTTGATGCCACTCATACACAAATCAAGTAATCAGATGTAAATGAATCCATGACAGAAATATGTCAATGCATATAACCAAAATAAGGAAGGAGTTTATAACTTAGACAATTGGTACAAGTGAGCCCATATATAAAGCTCCCTCTCAATATGCAAGATCCTTTCAAAATGCAAGGTGCTCAGATTCAGGTTCTTTCACCTCGACAATGGATGCTTGAAGGTTGTTCCTTTCAGGACAATTTACGGCTATGTGACCAAACTTTTCACATTTATAGCACTGTGTTTTAGAGAAGTCCATCTTGAAATGTTTATTTTTCTTAAGGTTCCTCCCTCTTCCTTCCTTGTCCTTTGAACTTCCTTATGGTTCAATCCTTTTCCTTTCCTTGGAAATCTCTCTTCTTTTTGAACTTGCCTTTCCCTTTCTTGAAGGTTTGAGAGTATAAAACTTGTTTGTCTTCCTTGAAGATTGATCCTCTAGATATCAGCCTCGACTCTTCTTGAAGACAGTCTGTTTTTAACCTGTCAAGTGATGGTAATTCAGGACGAACACTGATTCCTTGAATGAATGCATCCCACGCAAGTGGTAATCTATTTAGAGCTGTCACTGCAAGCTCTTTGTCATCATAGGTGAATCCAATGGATGATAGTTGGTTTCTTAGCTTCGTGATCCTCATGAAGTAGGGATGTAATTGATTCTCCTTGAGTCATCTTGATTTGGGAGAGATTGTTTTTAAGAGCTAGAACCCTGTTAGTGTTGTTGATCTGAAACATTCCAGTTAGTGAAGTGAACATTTCATGTGCAGTCTCCAAACTGGCAATTGTAGGCACAATGTGATCTTTAACACTGTCAACAATAATTCTCATTGCCTTATTGTTGTTTTTGTTCCATTCCTTCTTCTCATCCGCATCCATATTAGCTTGAGGAGGATTTTCAATAATTTAGGTAATTTCCAATTCCCTTAAAATAATCAAGATCCTCATTTTCCAGGATGGATAATTAATGTCTCCTTCAAGCCTATCTTCAGGTCTAATTCAGGTTGACATGATAACTTAGTTTGAAAGAGTTAGTTTGAATTCCTAGATCTGAAAATTGATCTTTTTCTCTACCTAGGCTCTGATACCATGTTAATATTTTTCAGATTTAGGGCAAGGAATATATTAACTATAGAGATCTTTCAATTAAACTAAGCACAGGCAATAAAATAAGCACAAAAGCAAATAAGATAATACCCGGAAATAACTTCTGATTTGCAACTTGAGGTACTCGAAGATAGCCCCTTCAATTAGCTGCCTAATACATTCTTCTCAAATATGCAATTGGATCTGATTGCTCCAAGTGAGTGAATTATATGTACTTTGCACTTGTAGATTTGAATCATATGAGTAAGTACGATTTGCTGATTAAACCTTCGATATCATTGAACAAATATCACAACCCTTGAGATCATTAATGCTGGTCAAAAGTCGCACTTTAAAGTCAGATGTATATCTGCACTTTATATATATATATATATCCGCAACCCTCAAGGTTTGCCCTTCACAATTCGAATATCTCCCAACGTATGATTATATGTCTGATATATTCGCAGACCATAGACAGTAATATTTGCTCTATTATGGCTGATTAAGTTCGCTCATACAAAAAACAAGACTTCGCTCCAGCTTAGAGGATGAATGCGATCATTATTTATTATTATTATTATTGCCTTAAATTAATTCAAGATGGTTGATCTATTGACGTAAAGGCCATAATATCAACACTATCAACTTTCTAAGTGCAAATGATTTGGCAATTAGAGCTTTTCAACCATCTCTAACAAAACAAATTGCAAAGGGAATGGGTTTAGGGAATCTAAGATAACTCTAACAGTGCAAGAGATTAGTGATGGGGAGGTGAGACTCTAACCTTTGCTTCACCAAATCAACTATGCCAAGGAGGGTGCTTGCTTCTAAGGATGCGTGGATGATTTTGATATTGTCAATACTCATTCAAATACCTAATGATGACACAATTCAAACGAGCATTTCCAATTGAACTTAAATGCTCACAATTAGTTTAGACCAACCTTACACTCCTACTTGCAATTAACAAGTACCAAAAGGTATGAACATAGTTTCACCATAATTCACCAATCAACAATATCTTTCATTCATCTACTCAACTACTTCTACTCAACATAAACAAAATCCTACTCTAAGTGAGGAATACTCTAAGTGAGGAAATGTAGAAACCATGCAATACTCCAAAACTCCACAGACATTCATCATTATAACAATGCAGAAGGAATAATTTTGGTGGCATATGAGCAACAATCTCTGCAAGTCTCCCTTTTACAAATGAGAAGGCCTTGACTTATATAGGGAGCTCAATTACAATGAATGACTTTGATTGATTTGGAACCAATGGCCAAGATTATGCCAACACAACCCTGATGTAACTACCAGCTACAAGCATTAAATGCTTATCCAATTATATAAAAGCACCACCTTGTAGGCCAATGGAAAAATTACATCGTTTTTATGAACCGATGATAAAATTGGTTAGGTAGAGACATTAGATGCCCTCCACATGTACACTTGTGATAATTTGATTGGATGCTCTTAGACACGTGAAGTTGGAATTTTTTGATTGGTTGAAGATGAGTGAGCACCACATCAACATTCTTATCTTGTGGACTTGATCAATTCCTTATATCTTTTGATACTCAACATTATTAAATCTTCGATTGATGGTGATGGTTCATATTCCCAAATTGCTTCATCTTCATAAATTTTCTCCATCTTTTGGAAATCTTCTCATTTAAATGACTTGAACTTGCTTGTATTCGAAGTCTTGGTGCCTTGACTTTGGTCTTGTTCCATGAATTGGCATTTGATCTTGTTTTTGAATTTGCATGTCCTTGATCTTTGATCTCGAACCATCACCTTGCTCATCTCCTTGATGAAATGACTTGCAGCTTGTTGGTGCTTGAATTCTTGAATTCTCCATGTTGTAAGTGCTTGTAATCTTGAAGTGGAAACCACCTTTCACTTGAATTCTTCTCGTGGTCATCTCCTTTGATTTTGTCGTACTCCCTCTTTGTCCACGCATTTCCACCTTTGTCATCTTGCAAAATGAGGAAGAAACTTCATTTTAAGTCTGCAATATGACAAGAATGGGTAAAATTAAAATATTCATGAGTAAGCAATCCTTCAAAAATATAATTTCAAGTTAACATAAAAGTTGCCTTTGGGTGAACTTCAGCAAAACAATCTTACTTCTGATTTAACATCATTTGATTTCCTCTCACATATACCTTATTAAGGCCAACTTGATCAAGGTTTCTCATCATACCCAAGGAGGGCAAATTGATCTTAAGGTTGAATTGCTTGCCTAGAAGTTGGCGGAGGTTTTTGGAGAGTTCTCAGACACAAGTGTCCAAGGTGAGGTCGGATTCTGACCTCCCCTTGGACAGCCCTGTCCAAGGTGAGGTCGGATGCCGACCTCTCCTCGGACAGGCCCCATGCCTTGTCTCCACCGAATCTCCATGCCTTCTTCCTCGAAACAACTCCTTTCATTCGTGTTTTCATGGAAATCTTGATCTTTCTACCCACTTGAATCAGATCTCCTTGGTGGAAAAGCCTGGTTGCAACTTGAAATGCCCATATTCCTACACAAGAATCAACATAGAGTTAAGATTTCATCAAGACTAGGGGGTGGAAATTTGGGGGTCTTTGAACATACCTGTCCATGAGGAGCTTGGATTCTGACCTCCCCTTGGACAACCTTGTCCAAGGTAAGGTCAGATTCCGGCCTACTTTTGGACAGGTTTCCCAAGAGTTGTTCTATATCTTTACCCTCCAAACATCAACTTCTTCTATGCCCTTTGGGGCCCGTTTGGTTGGCGGAATTTGTGCATGCTGGAATTGCCAATTCTAGAATTGAATCCATTCTAGGTTTGTGCTATTCTCAAAATGAATTCTAGAATATGGCTGTCCTGTTTGGTTCACCTGGAAGATGACTGAGAAGATGCAAATTTTGTGTTTGGTTCCACACAACTAGAATTGGAATTGGAATTTTGTTTTTGTACACATACACATATATACACACACATATACACACATACACACATATACACACATGTGTATACACACACACATGTGTATATATACACACATATACGCACATGTGTGTGTATATATACATGCACACACATGTGTATATATACACACATACACACGTGTGTATACACACATATACACACATTTGTGTATATATACACACATATACACATATATACACATACACATATACACACATGTGCATATAGATATGAGTATGTATATACACATGTGTGTATATATACATACATGTATATATACTATATATATACATGTATGTATATATACACATAAGAGTATATACACACATGTATATACATACACATGTATATTCACACACATGTGTGTATATATACACACATATACACATGTGTGTATACATTCATGTGTATATAAAAATACATGTATCTATACTATATATGTACATGTGTGTATATACACTCATATGTATATACACATACATACATGTGTATATATACACATGTATACACATATACACATGTGTATATATACACATACACACGTGTGTATACACATATATACACACATTTGTGTATATATATACACATATATACACATATACACATGTGCATATAGATGAGTATGTATATACACATGTGTGTATATATACATACATGTATATATACTATATATATACATGTATGTATATATACACACAAGAGTATATACACACATGTGTATTCACACACATGTGTGTATATATACACACATATACACACATGTGTATATACACATGTGTATATACACTCATATGTATATATACATACATGTATATATACACACATGTATATATACACATGTGTATATACACAGATTTATATATACATTCTGATAGCAATATAATATTAACACAAAAATGGGAATGAATTTTCCTTCACAAAATAATACTCTCAATTCCAATTCCAATTTTCAAATCCAATTCCTAGTCCTGAGGGGGAATTGTGGAATGCTCAAAAAGGCCCAAAATTAGAATTCGCATAACCCTATTCCAATTTTTAATTTTGGAACCAAACAGGGAATTGAACATTTTGAGAATTCGGAAATGCCAATTCCCGTTCAATTCCCATTCCACCCCTCAACCAAACGGGCCCTTGGTGAATTCAATTTCGTCTCCATGACTTCAGGGTCTCAAGCTTGTTCTTTTTCAAAATCTAATCATAAAGGCCTCACAACTTTATTTTATATCACATCTTGTCTTAACTTCTTCCTCCGACTCATTTCGACTTTTCTCTCCAAGTGGATATC
The DNA here is from genome assembly GCA_018584345.1 of Thuja plicata. NCBI lineage: Eukaryota > Viridiplantae > Streptophyta > Pinopsida > Cupressales > Cupressaceae > Thuja > Thuja plicata. The sequence goes on along the minus strand of MU223056.1, from coordinate 5,279,868 downwards.
TCCATTTCATACCCCAAATTCTTTCCAACCGTATTACCATTTTTCTCTCAATGATGAGGACTTGGACTTCAAATCAGGTTTGTTATATCAGATTCCGACCAAGGCTCAATCTCTCTTGAAAGTTGGCCAAGTGTTGGATGGGTAATCAAAGTCTACTAAGGCAAGATCAATACTTCATCACTATGCAGATTTTAACTGGGCCAAGGGAATCGAATCACATAAATACAATGGATTTCCATTCATTGGCAAAGCAAAACTCTCACTAAGTGTTGGATCCTTATGTGACACCCTTATTCCCTCTATAAGTCAAACTCACAATAGGGCAAGGACTTGCACCTAAAGCTACTCAAACTCATCTTGTTGACTTGGAGACCTCAGGAGTGTTACCAGACTAGTACAGACTAAGACAACTACTGACAGAAAAGCGAAAAGCGGGGTTCCCCATTTGCAAGGAGTGATGGTGTGAAAACCTCACAAGAAGTCCTATCCAATCTCTAATCTTGTATGATGAAGGAAAAACAGTTATCGTATTCCTTGTCATAATTTTATCTCTGCTTACAGTGTATTAAATGTTGTCTTATTTTTGGTTTTAGATAATTCATTAATATCTTTGTAAGGATTTTGTTTTAACATGAACAATGCTTGGTATCCGGTAGACTGGATAAACAATGTAACATTCTATGTTCCATTTGAAGCGCTAGAAACACCAATAGCTAAATGCATTTGAAGCCATCCTAATTTTAAACTTTTCAGTGCATCAGTAACCCTATAGCAAAAGGAGATTGACAGTGAAGGACAGAACAATACCAGAAAGGTATATAGAATTAAAATGTGGAAAATAGAGAAGAGAATTAAAGTAAAAAAGTACACTGTCTGATAATATGCTTCTTACAGCCACGTTTGAAAAAAGTAAAAAATAAATCTTCTGAATTACAAGAAAAAGCATGCCAACAAATACACATTTTCTTTTGAATGCATTTTTTTTTCTTGGTTTCTAAATTTGTTAGGATTAATTAATTAAATTATTTTTATGGATGTATAGAAGCAGCATCTTAGGTCTCTGAAAAACTGCCATGTCCACATATATATCTTGGTAAATTAGGTTGATTTCTTAAGAGTATATGCAATCTTTGATATGGAGATCTGGATGGACTTGCTTCTCTGTTAAGATTAATTAATTAAATTATTTTTATGGATGTATAGAAGTAGCATCTCAGGTCTCTGAAAAAATGCCATGTCCACATATATATCTTGGTAAATTAGGTTGATTTCTGAAGAGTATATGGAATCTCTGATATGGAGATCTGGATGGACTTGCTTCTCTGGTGAAAGCTGCAATTAATATAAACATTATATTTTTCTACAGAATTTGCTTTTCACACTAATGATGGTACAGTCCATAAGTGAATTATATAGACATTATCTCAGAATCTCAGATATTGAGGAGGCTTGTATAACACAGCTGTTGGATGGGTTTCTATTTGTAGTAATAAATGACTTACTGACAGCATTATAATATGTACTCAATCATGTTGATTTTGATATGTTGATGATTGTGTTTCTGCGTGGAAGTTACTTCATTTTTCTCTTTACTCCCCGCTGCTAAACATATTTTTAGCATGAAAAGGCAATCTTTGCAATGTAGTATGAACCCTATGATACTATTTCCGACAAAGCACTGAATCAAATTTATTATTTTGCTATTTCAGGAGTTCCAAAGGATATATCAAGCAGATTCTCACTGGGATGGATACTGGGCATAGTTGGAATTGCTTTGCTTTTGATTCTTGCTGTTGTGCTAATGTGGATTTTGAGGCATAAGTTGGTGTGTTGTCTAAAAACCAAAGACGAGGAAGCCAAAAATCACAGTGTAAAAGACATAGAAAAACATCCCATTCTCTGTAGGTCAGGCTCTTGTCTTCCATCAAGGGGTTCTCTTTGTGGGAAGGGAGATGACATCAATCCTAATGTGTCCAGCGATCGCCAGATAAGCCTTTCAACAGGTATGCCAATAATCTGTTTCTCTTATACTTGAAAAGAGTAATTGGCTGAATGTTGAATCAGTCAAAAGGTGGTGTCATTTCTTCTTGTTTTCATTTACAGTCTTCCTTTCTTGGTTATTGCAAGTTTTAAATGGATAAAATTTTAATGGACATACGTAGATATATCTTCTGTTGGAAACTTGGAGGGTTAATATGGCCTTTCAAGTGTACGATTGATTTCAACCAAAGAATTTATGGAACGGTGACTTTGAAATGGCTAGAAGGTTTACGGCTAGAATATTCAACATTAGCAATTAAGTTCAATTTTCATTGTCATCTATAAACGTAGTCAGATATGATATTTTTCTATTGGTGGGGACAAAATATACCAACATGTAAAGACTAAGGCGAAGACTTAATCTATATTTTCCAATTGATAAGCCACATATTGCCCTAGTAGGAAAATGTGTATACCGACTTTTTATAAATTATGAGAAATACTAAGTTGTACACACATTTGGAAACCTTATTCCTAATTTTATTATTCTCAAAGGTAGTAACTGATATTATGCCTTTCCTGTCATTTGTTTTCAGTGTGTCTTGGACTAATAATACCTGCTTCTTCTTCCTATACCTTGTATGCTGTTTTGTGCTCATATCTTTGTATAATTGTAGGATTCTCATAATAGTCACCTTGCTTCTGTCTGTTTCATGCTACATGCTCAAGCTCTATGAGGACAATGCTGGCTATTTTATAAGGAATCATTTTTACATGTATGGCATTTTATTGAGGGCTAAGAAGAAAGCGGTAGATCTTGTATTAATATTTCCCCCTTTCATAAGTATACTTTGAAAGTATTTGAGCTGAGATCCTACTGCAGTGGAGACATTTGTGTGTTTTTTCCCTTTAACATGTACTATTTGACAACTCATACGAACTGAAGGCTCCCTTGAAAGATCATCCACTAGATATGACATTTTTTTTTGTTTCTTTGTATAGAATAGTTGTGTTCAGAGACATTTCTTAACTAGGAGCTACTTGGTTACTACTTGAGATTGGATAGAAGAGTCCTAGAGTCTCATAACATTCTATAGCTGACATATTTCAATAATCTTATGGTACTTTATAGTGGTTTTGATATTAGATGATTTTTCTTTGGGTGATTTGCATTTCTATATCATTTAAACTTTCTTTCTTATAGCAGGCTTTTAGAATATTGGGTACACATGTTTAGTGGTCCCATTGATCACTTTGTTATTCTTTTATGAGTTATAATTTACAATAAGATTTTTCTTAATGGTACTTTTTAAGTTTTTAGTAGTTTGATAGTAACGACTTCTTGTCTTTGGCTCCTTTTTCTAAGAATTATTGTTTTGATTTTAGTTTCATTTGAACATAACAGTGTAGCTGGATCCTCGTCTGTACCTCTTTGGGTGCACGTATCCCTGTATCCAATTTGGATACGTATCCAATATGACCCAGATACATGTCGGATATTGTACCCAGGCTTGCCCAAAAATATCTGGATTTTCCAACTGTGCGGAATACTATGCAATTTAAGTTTTTTAAAATTTGACATAAATCTTCCCAAATTAACTTTTAAAAAATCATGGATTTTTTTTTTTGGTATAAACAAAACCTACACTAAATGAGAAAGACAAATGAAATGTTTTTCTGTTTCAGCAACCCATTTTTTTGTGTTATCTTCCAATGCAATACTATTTTTGCATATTGTAAAGTGTTACATTAACTTATAATTATTTCTGTAGCATTTATGAGTCTATATTTCTTTTGAAGTAATGAAAATCTCCTTTAATATCTGAGAATTGAAATGTGTATGTGTTTTATATTAATGTCATATCCAGCTGTATCCATATTGGGGCTCTTAAAAATGGCCGTATCTGAATCTGTATTTGTATTCATATCCGTGTCCATGCCACTTTGGAACATAACTATTAACATATACAACATTTCTTCATCTGAAGCTTCTGTAGTTTCTAAATGTTCATTTCATTGCAGATATGGTTACTGGAGTATTTGACGTTGAAAAGCCAGTTGTATTTACTTATGAGGAAATCCTTGCTTCGACTGAAAATTTTAAAGATACAAATTTACTTGGACAAGGAGCATTTGGTACTGTTTATTTTGGAATATTGCAAGATCAGGTGGTGTGATAAATCATAATGTCTACTTTTTGCAAAATGTTTTCTGCTAATGTTCTGAAAATCTTTACTGCAGTACAATTGAAACAGTTAGAGTTCTTGTGTGCTTATACTTACATCTATGAAGTTCATCTTGTTTTCATACAGGAAGTTGCCATCAAGAAGATGACAGCTACTAAAACTAAAGAGTTTCTGGTAGAAATGAAAGTTCTCTGCAGAGTGCACCATACAAATTTGGTAATTGATTTTTATACCCATTCAAATAGAGATTGTTGATTCCATTTATCATTCAGGTAGATGGTTTGTTTTGTCATTATTGATTTTTAAATACTTAATGTTACAAGGTAGAGCTCATTGGCTATGCAGCGAGTGAGGATGAACTCTTCCTCGTGTACGAATTTGCACATAAAAGCTCAGTTAGTAGTCGCCTGCATGATCCTTTGAGCAAGGGTATTGCCACTTTCAATTTTTTCCTATCTTATAAAAACAATTGTCTTGTATTGCAGTTTCCTTTGTAGTTACTTGTTCTGGATAAACTTAACAAGCCCATCTTTAAGGCAAAAAGAGTAAGCAATGGGTAGCCACACCATTGGTTTTCTATACTTCAAACTTGCCAATTAGAATTGCTACATGAGATTATGAAAATTGATATATCTTGGTATGATAATAGTTATCTGTACGATAGTTCTCTTCCTACTAAAATTTGGATTGACTGCTTACTAATTTGTCTCTTTAGATATGTGTATAATTAGTAAATAGGTAGCATTAATGCATTATTGATTGAAAGGAAGGTAAATCTCTGCATATTCATCCATACTAGATCTTAATTATTGCATTTCAATGGCCCAATTTTTCAACGGATTGGGTTTTTGGCAGGTTTCACATATTAAATAATTAAAGATATATTGCTGGTTTTTGTCATGGTTTGACTTCCATACAAGAATTAAGTGGACTGTATTGCTTGTGCTGATATATTAGTATATTAGTTACTCTTGTCTTCTATTAATAGGTGCTTATTGAAAAGTTCAACATAAACTAATAGGTGTATATGACTAGAACAATACTCTCAAAGGTTTAACATAAACTATCCACTCAAATTTCAAAACTTTTCATGAAAGTTAAATTTTTACAGTTGTAAAAGGAAAATGATTTTTCGTGGTCAAAGAAAATGATAACCACCATAACTATGTCTCATTTATCCAGCTGGCTATGGATATTATTTCAAATATATGTTCACGGAAACATGAGGACACATCCCATTGGTCTGAGAGCCATGCTGGATGTCCAAGACCCCTGAGACAAAAGTTACCTCTTCCCCTTCTACCATCCTTCTGAAACTTCTCCCCTTGCTATGCACATACTTCCACCCCCCTATAGTTCCTCTACACCTGCCAAAAAGCGGGATGTCCTTCCTTTTCAGAAATGAAGCGGAGATGCCTTTGTCATCCCCAGGATGTCAAGATATCCCCAGCAACAGTCAGTAACTTCATTTTGAAATAACAAACATTAGGTGGAAAAAGTCAATAAGATAGGCGAAATAATAAGATAAACAACATCTTCTTGGCTAGTTGTCCATGCTTGATTGTTGCCAATTTTGTCTTTTCTAATCAGCCTAGCTGATGGAAAAATTATCTCAAAAACTAGAGGAAGAATGCCATAAGCTGTAGTTAACGTTTTGGGAACATGGTTAATGGTGTTGGTGCAAAATTTGTCATTTCAAAGAGTGAATGCAGCTCCTTTATTGCCCTTCAGTTTCTTGGTCCTTGTCAGTAGGCAACCCCTCTTGCTGCTCTAAGAAGAAAATGTGTTGTTCAAAAGAAGTTCCTTTATGGATTTTTTCATAGAGACCTCGTGTGACTTCTGATGAGGGAAGAAATTACATTTTTATGATGCAGACCCTCTTTTGTTATATTACATTTTGTAGATGCTTATGTAGTGGAATTATGCTTGTGGATTTTTAGTTCATGATATATTATTAGTATAAGATGGACTGTTGGATCATGGATTGTCTTTGTCACTTAATCTCTTTGCATTTGTATTAATCATAATGTGACTATGCCATTCAATTTTGAATGATAGATCAAGGTATTTTGTAAAAAAAACATTTGTTTTAGCTGGCATTGTTTTGTTTTTGTATTGTAATTTAAAATTGCTTCATAGACTTGGCTAATATTTTAGCTCAGACAACTATTTGGTGACTGCCCTTTTAAAAAGTTAACTGAATATTTGCCTATGTAATCAGCAATATGAATATAGACGACTATCTATTCTCTACAATTCATGAATTAAACTCTATTGTATTTGCTCTCCATATCTGTATGCTATGGAAATGCCCTTAAGTTTTAGAAAAAAACAGTTTCTCTTTTTGTATAATTTTTTTACGTTTTTTTGAAGATCCGATTTTTCCCCGACTTTTTCAAAAAAATCATATACTTTTGGTTTGCCAAATTTTTCCCCAAATGATTTTTGCTGCTATTGTAATTTTCAAACCTTGGTTATCTGTCCTAATGATAACCCTAAGTAAACTATTGCAGAAGTTCTACCAACTTTGGAAGCCATGCATAATCAAGTAAAACTTTGTCTCCAACCCTCTTCTCCTCATAAGTATGTAGAGCAATATAACAAAGATTTACAGGCATTGACATTCTCTATTTGCAGGAGATCAAAGTTTACAACTTCTTGGTTACAACTGTCAGCCAAGTCATCTGGCCTGAATTTTTTTCCTTATTAGCAACATGATTAGTTTAAACTTTATTCGTGTTTATTGATTTGTTTTACATCTATAATAAGCCCACTTTACTGTATGTCATGTACCTGTTGGAAGATTTTTTAACTTCTTACTACTCCTTTCTTCTCAAGGTTATGCACCGCTGTCATGGAACATTCGAGTACAAATTGCTTTAGATGCTGCCAGGGGTCTTGAGTACATCCATGAACACACAAAGGCTCACTATGTCCACCGAGACATTAAAACAAGCAACATTTTGCTTGACAACTGTTTCAGGGCTAAGGTAAGGTTGATTCAGTACAGTCCTATTTTCTAATGTATTTTGGATGTTTCTGGTTCATGCAGGATGTTAGCACTATACAAATCAATATGATGGATTTTGTTTATCTTTTGATTTCTCATTGGATCTTTTGTTTATCTTTTGATTTCTCATTGGATCTTTTGTTTTTTACTCTAGATCTCAGACTTTGGGTTGGCAAAACTTGTTGGTAAAGCTGGAGAAGGAGAAGCATCAGTAACACGAGTTGTTGGAACATTTGGATATTTGGCTCCAGAGTAAGTACAATGAAATAATAATGCATATCCTTTCTTCTTTGCACAACATAAATTCAAGGGAAACTAGCGCAAGTAGGTGCACAATAGAATTGAGATATTTAACATGTTGTGGTGGCCTATGTGTTGGCAGATACTTGCATGATGGTCAGGCAACAACCAAAAGTGACGTTTATGCTTTTGGTGTTGTACTGTTTGAGCTTATATCAGGAAAGGAAGCTGTAGCAAAAAACAAAGGTGTGGCACCCAACACACCAGAAAGACGAACATTGGTTTCTATTGTAAGTATCTGTTTCACTGTTTTTATTCAAGCATTGACAAATTTTGGCTCAATAATTTTTGTCTTCATCCAAAACTAAAGCACATTCTCTTCCAAAGCCGAGGGGAATCAATTTGATGGGATAATGGTCTCAACTATTGGTAATTCTAAATTAGTTGCAGTAAAAGATATTACAGAGCTAAAATTTAATAGAGGATATGTTCCTTAAGGGAGGCCACACATCCCAGCAACTCAAATTAGGTATCTTCTACAATATATTCACTGATCCCATTGTTGGTAAATTCACTTGCAAAAACCTGGGTTTTTATGTCCTTGAGCCAATGTTAATATTAAAGTGTTTAGGACCTCTTTTAATGGGGCCAGGGGTCTTGAGACCTGTGAAAATCGAAGGGAGGGAAAATGGCAACGGCCACAAGATGGCTGCTTCAAACTGAACTTCGATGGAACATCCAAAGAGAAACCAAGAAGGTCTGGTGTGGGATGCATTATTTGCGATTGGAATGGAGCTGTAGTCTTCAAGGCTTCGAAGTGTCTCAAAATTGGAACGAACAGTAAAGCCAAGCTACAAGTTCTCTTTTTCGGAACACAAATACGTTCAAAGTTAACCTGTCCAAGATAATTATTAAAGGTGACTCCACCTTATTAATCAATGCATTGAGGTCCAAAAATCTTCGAGCGTGGAAATTAAATTCGCTCCTCTAATTGGTGCTTTGATATCCCACGGATATAGAAGGCTACATACCCAAGCACATTTATAGGGAAGCTAATAGTGACACAGATAAGTTGCCAACATGGTTGTCAATGCAATCAAGGAATTGGTTATTGAGTCTTTGGAATTATGACCAAGTGTAGGAAATTCAATCAATTAGAATGAGTAAATTTCCACAATTCATAAGATAATCTGTATGCTTCTGCTGGATTCGATTGCATAAGTGTTTATTTGCATCAATGTTTCGGATCACACTCTATGATCCATCATCAGAATGATAGAGAGCATAAGGAGAAAAATGAATAAAGCTGCAAACCTAAACTAACTAAAAAGAGAGGGAGAGGTGAGATGAGAGAGAAAGTGCAAAAGGTGATTGACAAGAGTCTTGCACTTCTCTCATCCCACCTCTCCCTCTCTCTTTTTAATTAGTTTAGGTCTGCAACTTTATTCATTTTTCTCCTTACGCTCTATATCATCCTGATGATGGATCACAGAGCGTGATCCAAAAAAATGATGTACAAAAATCACTCATGCAATCAAATCCAGAAGCAGCATACTGACAATTCGATCAATGTTTGTGAGGACACATCTATTAATTTTTGTTGTCCTATTGGCGATGCTCTCACAGAGCAAGGTGTCATATGAAGTAGAGCAACATTAATTGTCAATTATGAATCTTACTCTTTTCTCCGTCTGCTCGAGCATCCTCATTGAAGAGTTGCCTTCATCTTTAGGAGATGCAAATGTTTTAGCATGCTTTTGTTTTTTTCATTCATTTCTTGGGTGCGATAGATACCCATTTGGTTTGTTCTCGGGGCCAGATGATTTTTTGGGGGTTGATTCTTGAGAAACGCTTGTAGAGCATTTTTAAAACCTGACATAGTCTCATTCTATTTGCTATCTAAGGGGTGTTGGGTGACAAGTTCTTGCACATAGATCACAAATAGAATGAACTGAAACGTCACCTCAGTGTTTGTTCCTTCTCTTTAAGACTCAGGGGAACTAAAGAAAATTGTGAAGTGCATTGCCTCAAATATGATCAAGAAGTAGTTTTTGGGAAATCTGGAAGATGTGTTGGAAGTGGCATGTTACAGGACAGGTATCCCTTTGCCCTTGGATATTCATAGACTTTTGGCGCATGGGGAGCTGGTTGAATGGTTCACCTCCATGTCTTCAGGTGCGATTTCTACCATATAGAGGTGTTGTATGGCCTCAAAAGGGGTCAATTCCTAAAGAAGATATTGGGATTGGTGGTGTTTGATGGCGTGAACTCGATGGTGGAATTTATCCATGACTATTTGGAAGAAAAACAGATCACTTTCATGTGGTAATGTTGCTATATTTTGTTTTGACATTATTGTCCAATGGGTTTGATCCCCTATAGAACATGGTTTAGAATGTAGCCAGGTTTTGTATAATTACTGACATGTATTTGGGCTCAGCCCTTTTTTGCAGCCCAACAAATACATATGTAGATCTTAATATTTGATATAATACAAAGAGAGCTATCCCCATGGTTGCAGTTTACTGAGCAAAAAAAATATTAAAGTTTCTAGGAAATCGCTAACTACTATTTCCTCTTTATAAAACATGAATCCATAGAGGAAGAAGAGGGAGAAGATTTACAAGGGCGGTTAAACTACATTCACTAGGACTGATTCATATATCAGGAACTATACGATTGCCAAATCAGATATCAAGATCTTCCTTCACAGTTCTTCTTCCATCCTCAGCAACAATCATTGAGAAAACAACAGTTGGAGCACCAAAAGTAAATGAAAGGACTTTGGAATTGCTTATTCATGAAATTATTGAGCGTTAGACAAAGAAGAAAATGTAAAATCACAGAAATAGGATCTGAGATGCTTGTTTTCTCCTTACAATTTATAAATCTCCATTATGTTATAAGACAAGAAGGAAAACAGAGGCATGAACCAGGAAAAATGCTGAAATTTCACAGTTTTATTTAAGAAAACCTCAAACTGTGACCTGGTATGACAAGAGTGTGACCAGATGTATTTAATCGTCTTTCCACCACATCCCAAGAGCCTTTCATGAAATGTAAAAGAAACCTTGGGAAATCTAGTTAGAGTTTCTCTCTTGTAACTGCAGAGCTGCATTGGAGACAAAACCATAGTTTAGAAAAAATCTTTGTGGCAATTACAATCATTTAACTCACATCATATTAGTTGTCCAACAGATCCTGAATGCATTTAGAAATACTTATTTCCTTTCATTCATCTATTATTTAATTCTAAGGAAAATATGAATTGGAATAAAGAGAAGGTAAAGGAAATATAGTACAAGTGGGAAAACTTTCTATTGATCAATAGGGATAAATATAACTAAAATGCTGCAATAATGTTTCATCCCAATGTCCTTGGCGATAAAAGGGTTTTATCAAATCTATACTAATAAACCCCAGAAGGTACTAATTATATTCAGCACATACTTATACATCAAAATGTTAAAAAGTATATTTATGAAATAAATCCATACAAATAAACCTCAAAAGATACTAATACACCTATCTGCATAGTAATATACTATATATTAATAAAATTTATGAAATAAAGTCATTAAATTGTCATAATCACCCCCGAACCAGTACTTATTGATGTTAACATGCAACGGTACCCAAAGAGGTAGTTATCTTCCAAAAACTAAGGACCAATTATGGATTTCTCTTATGGAGTTAAGCTGAATCACCATAGAATCTGAGTATGGGACTGTAAAAAGCAAACCTGATGAAAGTTTCAAAGCAAAGGAGCTGGACAACAAAATCAGCTTGTACGATTGATTGAGGAACCATCCATTTGCAAGCAGCCAGTTTCAAATAGAAGCAACCAACAAATTCTGATTGTCTGAAATTAAAGCAATCAAGAAATTCTATTTCTCGAGGTTTTGCCGTTCTCGTACAAAAAGGGTTTTCTTTTGTTCTGTGACTCTTTTTGGTTGCTAGGAGTATATTAGGTAATATAAAACTTGGTTTGATTATTCATAGCTGCTACTGATGGGTACTATAAATCAAAGTTCCATGACTCGGACCCGCCCATGACTCGGCAAGGACTACTCGGCCCGTGACTCGCCTATGACTCGGCAACGACTCGGCAAAATGAAAAACAAAGATTTTTTAGGATTTTAAACTCGTTTCAGGCACCCATTATTGAGTAAAGCTTAAAAACACTATAACATCATCAAATAGAAGCTAATATGATCACATACATAAACATACATCCATCGCATAAGTACAAACGTAAATTGTAGCTG
>MU223056.1:5209409-5253367 GCA_018584345.1 Thuja plicata | reverse complement strand
CCTTCATATCCACCTTTCGCTTTGGTTGTCCTTCCTTCCATTTTATAATTCCTCAAGCTTGAACTTGGCACCATCTCCCTGTCAACTTGCAAGAGCCAAGAAAACATGTCATAGTTCGCATGATTTGATAAAACATTTCCATTATAAACATTGCAAGCCAGAACATCGATCAAGTAAAAATTGAATTGAATTAAGATGTTAGTGTTATATTTCAATCCAACTACAACATTAGAACCTCCTCCAAAACATGATTTCAAGAGCCAAGATCCGACAATTGAATCAATCCAAATCTAGCTCAAATCTGATCATTACAATGCAACATCATACAATTATAATCAAAATGATATGAATGGGTAAACATGATAAGATATGTCATAATGATGCAAATAATAACCCAGGTCAGCATGCTATACATGTATAATTCACTTTAAAATACATGGCAAAACCATCAAATTCACCCTCCAAAAGTTGGAATGAAAGTATAGCTTTAGCAAATGACAACTTGGGAATGAGGGTAGGGCATGGAATTGTTCCCAATTGACTTTCAAAACAATGAATTTGATAGCCCTTGAATTCTGATCTGATTACAAAATGCTCAGATTTGGATGCCCCATCATGAGATCCTCATGAAATTATGGCTTGGAATCGCGGCTACTTCCATCCAAAATCAAAATAATTCTTTCCAACGACCACATGCTCAGCTAGATGATGAAAATCGCTTCTTGCCATCTCAGATCTGCATATAAAAATGACGAAATGAAGGACCTGGTTTGCTGATTGCTTGGAGCTGAGGGCTTGGAATGAATTCTCACCAAGATCGCTATCAAAACATATAAAGTTTACGTCCTTACAATGCTGATCACGCCCAGATCTGCTCATGATGATGTAAAATATAGCCTAGATATGTATGCAAACAATGGCAAATACCCCTACCAAATCCATGGAAAATCAGCAAACCCTTACCTTGCAAGCTGGAAAAGAATACAAACCCTCAGCAAGAAGTAATCTGGAAATGAAAATGGGAGAAGGAAAAGCCCTCGAATTGTTCTCAAAACTGTGATTATGTGAGACTTCTAATTCTGGAAATGAATTGGCAAAGCAAATCACCACATTTTAAGCACTGCTGGAAATCGAAGGGGAAAGATCATAAGCAGCTCCAGCAAAATCGAATTTCTCCTTTTGACCAAATTTGCACCCGCTTGGAAACCCATACTTGCTGAAGAAAAGAATTCAAACACCCAAATAATCAGACCTGAGTGTGGAATCCACAAAGCATGATGCCCTAGCCTGCTGGTTGCTCAAACTTGAAGGCTGAAAATGATGTTCAAAAGCTTGCCCAGCTCCTCCAATTAATTTCACACCCTCTTCATTGCCTTCAAACACAAAAGAAATCGTCCAACATAAGGAAATTCGGATCTGCTACAAAATCAAAGAAGAAAGCCTTTGTTTATTTGCAAAATGAAGTGGAAATACCACTTAAATACCCTTTCCATTTGGCCCAAAGGGGGACGACTTGCAGGGTGGATTTGAATTTGAAATAAATCGCACCCCTTTGGATGAATAAAGTCCATTGCTGGCCCTTCCTCCTAGGCTGATTTGAAGGCCTTAAATATATTGTTAATCATCATGGCTAAGATCCAATTTCAAAATTTAAATAAATGCAAGGGAGAGGGGGCTGAATCAAATTGATTTTATATAGCATAAGCCCCAAAAATGAATAGCCTTTCAATTAAAATTGAAAATCAAGGAGAAGGCTTAAAATTAATTTCAAATCGCTCATGACAACCTCAAATTTAGTGCCCTTCAAGCCGCACATTTCAAATAGGGCTGGACTTATGTTTTTAATGTTTAAATTACTCCACCAATGTCCACACATTTCATATAGGGCTGATTGCCTAGAACTTTGCACCATATGGATCCCCCAAATAAAATTGAAATTATAAACATGGGTTTAAATATTACTAAGTTCAAAATTGCTAAAGAGCAGCCCCACATATTACCTCGAGTTTTGCACCATGAGCCATAAAAATTGCATTGAAATTAACCACTAGGACCCCAAAAGATTTTGAATTTGCAAGGGTGGACTACTCAATTTCATAGAAATTACAAATCATAGGCCCCAAAGGGATATCAAATTTTGCAATAAACATCAAGGGGGCTAAAATAGATTAAATCCGAAATTGATGTAGGCCCCAAAAATCGAAATCTGAAAAAGTGATCAAGTTGGCCCCTAATTAAGATTTAAACTTGCCAAATCATGGGCCCTATAAGACACCTTGAATTTAACACCAATTAGGCCCCAAATTAGCTTTGAATTTAGCAATATGAGCCACTTGGCAAGGAAATCGAAATTAATATAGCAATGCTTGCTCAAACTTGAAGGCTGGAAATGATATCTTGGCAGGTTGGGTCCAATTTTTGTAAGGGTGCCTTGGTGAAATTCGAAATTACTTAGCTTAAAATTGCAAGAGGTCCCACTCCAAAATTAAAACTTGTCTTAATTGCCATTGCCAAATTGTAAGATGTAGCTTGTTGAAAATATAGGGCTTGCGAGAACCACTTTGCCAGAAAATGAATTTGGGCGACGTAGTTCATACAAGTTTTTGACACAATCACGCTTCCCAAATTTGAAACTTGTAAGGACTAGCATGCCAGAAATGAATTTGGGCGAAGGGGTTGTGCAAGACTTGACAGAGGTAGCCTTCCCAAATTTATTTCTCAAATTTCCCAAGTCAAAATTCTCTCTTTTAAACCAAAATTTGCCTTGCAAGGTTAAATCGTCCAAAATGCCTTAGGCAAAAATTAATTTATTTCACCAAAATAATAATTACTCTATGCCAAAATTGAAAATTTGTTAGAAGCACTTTGCCAAAATTCCAAGATGAAGCGATTATGATGTCAAAATTTGTAAGGGTGGGCTCACCAGAAACTAGAAATTGTAAGAGGTGGCCTTCCAGGCATTTTTTCTTGACAGAGGTGGCCTGCTAGAAATTAAAACTTTTGCACCAAACTCTTTGTCCAAATTTTAAATTCAACTTCAAATTTCGATTTTAATTCCAAATTTCCTTTGTAAGATCCAAAATGATTAAATTGCCTTAGCCAAATTTGATTTTTCAAAATTTCATCATTCAAGCCATGTTGAAATTAAACACAAGTAGCGTGCTAGAAATTGAAGGTGAGGTGGTCATGTTATCGAAAAATGTAAGAGTAAGCTCGTTGAAAATAAAAATTTGTATGTACCAGCTCGCCAGAAATTGAATCTTGACACAACCATCACACCAGAAATTCCAGACTTAAACAAAATTTCCAAAATTATAACCAAATTTCAATCATTTTCTCATCAAGACTCCGATTTCACAAGTAAAAAATCCAACCCCCCAAAAATCATGGCAAAGCCATCTAGTCGAAATTTGACACAATCACCCAGCCATAAATGTATTTGGGTGAGGAGATTGATACAAAAATTTGACACAACCACCCTTCCCAAATTTAAAGATGTAAGAACCAGCTGGCCGAAAATGCCAAAGTTGGGAGACAAAATTCCACTTGCAAAAAAAAATCCAAATTTCACACTTAGGCTCAAAATTTCTAGAATTTTGCCATCATCACAAAATCTATCTATTAATCCAAATCTTTAATTTGGATTTGCAAAATCGCCATCTTTATAAAATTACCAGACTTAGCCAGGCTTCAATCTTGCAAATCACTATTTTTTACGTTCAAAATCCAGATCGCCAAGGGGAAAATAAACAAACTTGGGATCTAAAACCATCCATGGTGTTGAAAACACAGTTTGAAGGCAAGACAACCTCAAATCCCCAAGCTTCAAATCTCACACTTAGAGGCTTCAAAAAGAGCTACTGCCAAAGACTACCACCCCTACCGCTAAAGCGAAAAAAGGGGGGTCCCCATTTGTAATGGGGGCGATGGTGTGAAAACCTCACAACATTTACAACCTTCTCTCTATTAGTTGGAATAGCGCATTCCTCATGGCTCTACCATTCTTGTCTACAACACAGTCAATCCTTCCAAAAATATCCCAATGTTAGAAATCCCATCAGAATGACTTGACAAAACCATTTCGCTCATTGAAGTTGCCTACTCATCTTCTCCACTTGGATAATTTCTCTGAAGCACCTTAGCCTTTAAATACTATTTATCCTTGGTCCCATAATGTAGATCCAATTCTATCCATTGTCCATCAATGAGGTACTTTCTTCTTTTCACTACTTGAGGCCAATTCGTCATTGTCCAAGCAATCTAATGCATGTTTGCAAGGACAAGACATTATTTGTTAGGATAATACGTCCATTACTCTTTCATCTATTATGCAAACAACTTGGTATAAATACCACCGTGGAACTCTACTATAAGATTCAATCATGTGGAAAAATTTAGATGAAACCCATTGTGCTTCAAACTTTTAAAATCTAGCTTAACAATCTAAACAAAGGTTTTCCAATGCTCTTGGTCTTATTCAATTAAACCATCTTTCTAGAATCTTAAAACTTCCTAGTGCAACCATTTTTAATTGCCACTCTTCTTATCTATGTGAACATTACGTCTAAATAAACTCCAAAACTCACCAAAGCCATATTCGATACAACATTCCCAATATCAATGCACTATTTCAGTTATTCTATATGTTTATGAATTAAAACTCATCAAAGTTAAAATTGAATAGGAAGCTGACAAAAGCTGACAAATCTTTGGGAAAAAATAATTTAAACAAGGTGGAGATTTGAGAACTTCCGTATGAATCTTCAATTTGATTAGGTAGAAATAATTAATGAACATAACTTTGAATATAATATTCCTACAAGTTTTTGAGTTGGAAGACCAAGATTATATTTTTACACAGGCCCAGTGTGAGCTCTTTAGTTTGACCTCACTAGTAGGGCATGCATCATAGCCCCACTTAACATTAACCTAATAAGTTGTTGGTTTGGGTGTATACATCATATATTAAAAATATTTAAATATAAATGTTGAGGTGTGGTACACCTTGCAATATTCTAATTTTGAAAGTGTCTATTTAATTGCTTGCATCCACATATTTGAGCCTCCCACTTGGAGTTACACTTGGTGTCATTTGTAGTTTATATTTTGGCAAGTCTAAGACTCACTTAGTGTCATGGAAATTGCTAATTTCAACTATGACAACGTGTAAGGTGTGTAGAGTTGGCAAAAAGAAAAGAGCAAGATGAGACAGTTAATTGTGGATTGGAAGAAAATCATGGAATAGTTACAGAAAATGTAGGATAGAACTACTCGAGGACCCAAGTTTGGTAGTAGCAGTTTTCTTGGAGTGTTTTATTTTTTGTAGCAATGGGAGCTTTTGTGTTTTTGTGCATATCATGTTCTGATGATAGAGCTCAAGGCTAACACATGTTGTATGAAGATTGAGTTCAGTGGTACATACTATGATCTTTGGAAGCTGAAGTTTGAGAATGTCTTGAAAGAAAGAGATCAATTGGTAGAAAAAAATTCATAGGTATATCTAATGAAGAGTGGGGAAAGATAGACATGAAAGCCTCGAGGTGCTATAGGTTAGGTCTTTCCAATTTTTGATCTTTTAAATGTTTTAATGAAACCTATACATAAAAGTTGTGGAAGAGAATAGGTGATATTTGTTAGACGAAGAGTCTCATTAACAAATTATATCTTTAAAAAATTACATTTATTGAAAATGAAAGATTGAGACTCAAGTGTAGACCACTTGAATGCATTTAATTTAACTTTGAGTCAGTTGTAGTCGATAGATGTTATGATAGAAGAAAGTAAACGTTTCTTACTACTGTATTCTTTACCTAAATTGTAGAAAAAATTAATTGTTGCACTTATTGGCTCTATGATAGACCCAGATATGGATGCCCTTGTTGCAACTTCACTCAATGAGGAGATGAGATATATTGGTGACGGTTGTTGCAACTTTTCTCAATGAGGAGATGAGAGTATATTGGTGGCAGTTTTGCAGATGTTTTGTAGGGAAAATCCAAGGAAAAAGGTGGTGGTAAGTAAAAAGGTGGTAAAGATTAGTCCAAAGATATCTAAATCTAAGGGAAGATCAAAACCCTTGATAAAAGTATGTTGAGATACTGGAAGTACGATAAATGGGGTCATCTCAAGAAGGAATGTAGAAATAAGGGAAAAAAGGGTGTTCAAAATCTTATATTGATAGATCATTTCCTGATGAAATATTGATTTTTTCTTTATTCTTGCTAACATGTCTTTTAATGACTCTTGGTTGGTAGATTTAGGTATATCTTACCATATGACTCAGCCACAAGGATTGTTCTTGACATACAAAGCATATGGTGGTAGGGAAGTTTTTCTTAAGGAGAACAACACTCGTAAGATTGTGCGTTGAGAAGAGGTAAAATTGGCATTCAATGATGGGAGAGTGAAAACTCTCACAGATGTATTACATATCCCAAGTTTTTAATTTATTTCAAAAATGAATGATTCAAGGGTGCGTGCAATGTTTGAAAAGACTGGTTGCAAGTTTACTAGAGGAAACTTGATGCTGATTAGGTGCACATGGTGTAAAACCTTGTTTAGGTTGGAAGCATTAATATTTTATAACTCTGTGAATGTAACTGAAAACTTCGATTTTTATAAATTGTGACATCATAGATTGAGTCACATTGGTGAGAAGGGTCTTGAAAACCTCATTAATACAGGGTATTCAATAAATAGATCTCACTTCTCTAATTCACAAAATGCCTTATGAAGTATGAACAGAAAAGACTAGTCAATTTCTCTTTTTAGGGTTATATGGTAGTGAAGCCCATAGGCATGCAATTTAGAACAATAAAAAAAAACAACAAACATCAATTCCTATTCTGGAAGCAGTTACAAACCTCAGAGTTGGAGTGGTTCTTTATTCAATGGATTTGCTCATGATTGAAATGGACTGTAGTTGCTCAAATGAACTTGCAAGATTGTTGTATTGTTGTATTGTTACTATTGTAATTGAAATTTTGGTAAATTGAATTTACCAGAAGTGCAATTTCCATTGTAATAAGATGAATAATTAATTATTATGAATTGTTGTGTTGACTATTCATTTTGCAATGGTTTATGATACATTTTTGCATATTTTGTCAAGTATATTATCTATTGCATTCATTGGTGTTTTGTGGAGTTAAATCAATAAAAATATGCAATAAAATTTAATCGGGGATATTACAATTAATCACGAGGTGACTCTAGTAGAAATAGAATGAGGGCCATGGTGTAATTAATTGGTTATCAAGACTAGAATAGTGAAATTAAAGTGCCTACAAGGCCTATGTAAATATTTCAAGAGAGGAACAATCTAAGCTTGATTTCAAGGCTAACAAATGCCTTTTCAACCTTTCATGGTTTAAGGGGATGAATTGAATGTCCTAAACTTTAGGATCATATAGCATTGAATATTATTTTGATGGAACAATATGATTTTCAAGGAGCTTAGGTTTTTTCAGATGTTGAACAGCCTTAGAAAAAACCAAACAAAGCATTGCATTTTGAAACTAAGGTTGAACCATAAGAAGATGCGCATATAGAACACCATATTGGGCAGGAAGAGGAAGAAAAGGCTCAAAAGATTGTCCCGATGATGAACAACATAAGCCTCTTGTTACACCTCTAAGAAAATCCACTAGACAATGTGAATTTGTTGATTGGTATGGATATAGTTAATCTTGTTTTCGTTAGATCTTTGCATTATCATATACTAACAATGAACCTCGTTTTGTAAATGCTCTATCTTTGGAGGAATACGAGTTTTGGTTCCAAGCCATAGAATGAAGGCTTTGTAAAAATGCAAGACCTCAGACCAAATTGAACTATTTGACAAGAGGAAGCCCATTGGTTGCAATTGAGTAATCATTTTTTGGGAGCATATTTTAAGTTGGATTAGTACAAGGCCCGTTTGTAGGTTGAAGTGATTCAAGTATGGGTTGAAACAATTTTCACATATGTGGCTTCATAAATTTAATGTTTTTTGCATTGGAACTTGGTTTTCTTACAAGTTAAGGAGATCACTATATATATTTCAAATTAATTGATGATTTGTTACTAATCATTCTTGTATATGGATGATACTTATCGAGAACAATACAAAAATGATTAGGGAGTTTAAAAATCAACTATTTGGTACTTTTGATGTAAAAAATTTAGGAGTTGCTATGTACATGTTGTCTACCAGGATCAGGTTGATATAAAAGTTTGGCTAAATTAAAAGAAGTATGTTGACATTATTTTCACAATATGTTGCAAGGCACAATTTTAAGCTAATAGATATTTCTTAGTTTGCACTAGGTTTTCTTTGGAACAATGTCATAAGTCAAATGACGATTTTGAAATGATATATAAGGTTGTTTATGATAGGGCTATTGGAAGTCTCATGTATGCTATGGTTTGTACAAGACTAGATATTGCGCAAACAGTGAAAGTTTTGAGTAGAGGCATGTCTAACTTGGTAAAGAGCATTAGACATGTGAAGAGGGTTTTTTAGATATTTGCAAGGGACTTCTAACCAGTGATCCATAACTCGCCGCGCGTTGTGCGAGTTTTGACAACCCGCAGGCCAAGTTGAGCTGGCCGGGTTTTCATGACTTGCCAGCATGACCCGTTGATCATGGGTCATGACCTACATGACTCACAGAGCTAGTGGGTCATGCCATGACCCACCGGGTTCGTGGGCTAGACTCGGTTGACGCCAGTCACAGATTGTCACTTATTTATAGTAAGTGTCCATGTTCGAGCATATCCACTCGAAGAGGCGTAATAGATTGTCTGTGGAGAGGTTGAATGATCTTGTCTTCGTTAATTACAACCTCCGTCTTAGGACCAGACAGATTTTGGACACTGACTCCTCTCTGATCACTCTAGCAGAGATTGATCTAGAGTCCGAGTGGCTCACTGAGTCTACTGATCTTGTCTTCACTGAGGAGGACCATGAGTGGGTTGACCAGGCAGACAGAAAGGTTGAGGTTGTGGCTATGTCAGAGGAGGATAGAAAACAATTAGTTGCCCGTGCAGTTGATGTTGATCAGAGTGGCACCTCACAGGTAGAGACTATGGCTTGTCAGTCATCCAAGACCTACCTCAGATGCATTTGTAGGAGGCAAACAAACTACTCTAAGGTTGAGGTTGAGCTAGAGTCTGAGCCTTAGACTTGTTTTTGTTTACACATGTTTGGGAACATTTGATGTCATGGATTTCATGGATTTTATATACATTTGACAATATTTATAATTTTGCATATCTATGTTTTCTATTTCCTTCAGCTATAATTTACGTTTGTATTTATGTGATGGATGTATGTTTATGTATGTGATCAAATTAGCTTCTATTTGATGATGTTATAGTGTGTTTAAGCTTTATTCAATAATGGGTGCATGAAACAAGTTCTAAATCGTTAAAAATCTCTGTTTTTTTTCATTTTGCCGAGACATAGCCGAGTCGTTGCCGAGTCATCAGCGAGTCATGGGTCGAGTTGACCTTGCCGAGTCATAGGCGAGTCCGAGTCATGGAACTCTGCTTCTAACCATTGCATCTATTATCATGGTCTAATGATGTGGACAAGCTGAGTGACCTTCAAGGCTTTGCAAATTTTGATTGGAATGGTGATCTAAACTATAGGAGGTTCATGCTTGTTTGTAGTTTGTTAATTGGATGAGCAAACAACCTACAGTTGTGTTGTCCACTAGAGAAGCAAATTATATGGCTATGCACATGTTTGTAAGAGACAACATGGTTACAAAGATTGTGTCCAAGGATGAGCTGAGTGTAGATAGGTCATAATCAATTGTGATGATGAGAGTGCCATTTGTTTGACTAAATATCACTTTTATCATGTTCACATAAAACTTTGTCAGGTGCATGGTTGAGGTTGATGGAATGAATGTAACAGAAGGTTGACACCTCAGCAATATGTTACAAATTATTTCAACTGGTGAGCACAAAGAAACTTAGGTATAGTAAAATTTATGGACCTCTTAGCCTTTAGCAAATAGTTCACAATTTGATGTAGGACCCTTTTTACCCTTGCAAGATATACAAGTGGGAGAAAGTTGGGATAAGTGTCATAATTAATGAATTAATTATTTACACCCACTTATTTGAGGTATCACTTTGTAGTTTATATTTTGGCAAGTGTTAGACTCAGTGTCATGGAAGTTGCTAATTGCAACTATGCCAACTTGTAAAGATGTGAAAGATGTGTCAAAAAGGAACGAGTATGATGAGAGAGAACTAATTATGGACTTGGAGATAATCATCGAGTGATTATTAAAAAGTTATTGAAGAGAAGGATGAGAAATTTAATTGGAGACCTGGAGAAAATCATGGAGTGATCATAAAAACTACTTGAGCACTCCCACTTCTTAATTTTCTATAGTCCCAGCTTTTAATTTTCTATTAGCTAACTAAGTTTAATTGTTGAAGAGATGAGTAGATTGTATTGATATTTTTTTTGATTGAAGATTAAAACAATCTTTAGTCTTTCTAATGGTACAGTTTTTTTCTGCGAGGGTTTCCCTATCTATATCCAGGCTGTTGAAAAGTGCTATAGTTTGCATTTTTTCTTTCTATATCCATGCTATTGCAAAGTGTTATAGTTTGCAATTTTTTCTATTAAACTGTTATTTCCATTTCCTACATGATTTATCAATGTTAATGAATTTGAATGCATTAAAGAGCAACTATATTTTTACGTTCTTGTTTTTCCTCCCTCCCTCTGCCTCCCTCCATGTAATAAGTATGGGAGAGTCTAATGTGATTGCGTACATAAAAACCAAAACATCGCTAACATATATTTAAAAAATTAAAATTATAACCTACATAATTAAATATAAAACTAAAACATATAAAGTTAAGCAAATATTTTTTAACGAAACGCCTTCAAAAAAATATAAAATTAACATACTCTTTCAATCACTGTTCTGATTCATCGATCATCTAGTTAATCCGCAGAATAAAATTCGATTCATATAGTTACCACTCAATCGCAAAGTGCCTCTGGTTTAGAATACGGGGTCTCCATGGACTCGGATTAGCCATTGGTCTTCAGACTCTTCACGTTGAAGTGCATGGCAACCTCTGGCAGCGATCAGGAACACTTTTCAATTAACCAGTAAATACAATATTTAAGATTTGGTACTCTTTCTGTCTTTGTGCATTTTCGTCATTTCAAATTTAGCTTTTAATGGTATTCTTGAGATATTTCTCTTCACTCACTTTTACAATGCCACGGGGTGTAAATTTTGGTCATAACCATAACTGTTTATAGCCACATGCGCCAATATTAACTTTTGCTGTGAATTTTGTTTCGACGCCTTTCCGTTTTCAAAGGCAGAGTCTAGCAATCCAGAATATTAATTAGGAATAATCCAAATTTAGATCTTTAAGATCGCTTTTACTGCCATTTTGTTTTCTTTGTTTTAATGTTATATGTTTAATGAGGGATTGTCTAGAAGAAAGATGAGGACACACCAGAGTTTTGACTGGTATCTGATCCCACAGATGTTATCTGCACTTCGAGATTCCCCCAGTTCAATTAGTATGAACAGCTTAATGCAGCGTATAGATCCAAATATGGTGGATTTATATCCACGTGATTGTGTCTATAAGGTCAGTTTATCATTTAAAGAAAAGTCTGGTTGTTTTCTGATCATATAGCCCTAACAGATTTTTATGATAGTATCTAATGGTTCAAAATTTTTGTTTTGAAATGAAGATGGCCATGTTAGCAAAGCAATGTGTGGAAGAAGATCCCATCTTGCGTCCAGACATGAAGCAAGTTGTACTCACTCTTTCGCAAATCCTGTTGTCTTCTGTAGAATGGGAAGCAGCCCTTGCTGGTAATAGTCAAGTTTTTAGCGGACTTATACAGGGCAGATAATTTTGAATATCAGAAGCATATCCAGGCTATAGTATCTGAGCTTGTATAGATTTGATTTTACATGCAAGGGTTCTAATCTGGACATTTTTTATCCGTATCTTCTTTCTGTGTGCTTTACAATGTATTTATATTCATCAATAATTCAATTAAAGCCACGCAAATCCTTGAAGTGGATTGCAACCTATAAATTCTCTTCAACCCCATGTGAAATATGTTGTAAAGCAGCACAGTCCATTTGCAGCTGAAAATGCAGGTTCTGACCGAGTTTATACGTAGTGTACAATTTTTTCCTTTGTAACGATTCCTAGAAATGAGCAAAGCCTATGGGATTATGGTAGAGCAGTGGATGTTGAAAATGTCTGTTCAGTACAACAGTTATTTCTCAATTGGGCTCAAGTTCATGGTCAGTGTGAGGGGTTTAATACTCGTATGTTTATTGAGTATTAAACGATATTTATTTTAATATTTTAGTATACTGTACAATATCACCTCAAACAGCATAAATACAACCAAAGATAACCAATATAAGATGGCATAAACAGGGCTTCATAAGACAATGGCACATGTCCACATTACCACTCCATACCAGAAATGAGAACAGCATATGAAAGCCAGCTGCCACCAAACCAAAAATAAAATAATATTGTAAAAATTGCAGTACATCTGTCCTTAACCATGGATACTAATAGCACGTACCATACCATGGATACCAATAGCACATACCATCCATCAACAAGAAACACAGCAGCAGCAGCACCAAAACTGGAAAAAAACCATTATAGCTTTTTAATCTTTTCCTCAGCTTCAGTGATGTTAATAATCTTCTTAGCCAACTCCTGAACTTACTCATGCATTTCCTGATCCACCACCCTAAAAAAGCAGACAAATGAATATCATCGAATTCCCTCAACCTTGAAATATTGTAGCCCTTATTAAGGGTAACCTTGTCATTTTTTGAATCATCATCCGTACAGAAACTATCAGCTCCTTTGGCTCCTTTAGCACCTGTACCACCCCCGGCTTTAGCCTTAGCCTTGGCCTTGGCCCTCAAATGTTCGTCATCTGCTTTTCAACCAATTAAATAGCTCAGAACCCTGCAAAAGGATGAAGAAAATTGTGACTTCTTTACAGAAGCCAGCAACATTTATACATTCACACCTCAAAAAAACATGCTTATTTGAAATAATACTAATGTTCTTTCTGGATTAGACTGAGAATTATTTGCATCAACATTTCGGATCACACTCCTTGATCTATCACTAGGATATGAAAGTTGAGGAGACATAATATGATTAGTTGCAGAGTAGGACTGGTTTAAAAAGAGGTTCAGGAGATGGAGGTGAATGACATGTGGTTCCATGTGAAAAAAAGGGAAAAAGAAAAGAGAAGGTCCTTTTATACTTATAGTCCACGATACCAGCATTTGTTTTTGGATCTACATATAGTGACAGTAATAACCCATACTCCTTGCAGGAGGCACCTAATGGTGCTACAAACGAGGCATATATAATACCCTACCTCCTGTGGATTTGAACTTGTGACTTCTTTTGCATGTACGCAAGTTTTCCACCACTAGGCCTACTCGAGCTGTACAAAAGAATGAAAAGAAAAACAAAAAATTAGGAAAAGGATGAAAAAAGAAGAAAATAAAAGGAAAATACAAAAGGCTCTAAGCCAAAGAGAAAAGAAGGGAAAAATATAGTTATTCAAAAAATATTGTACGACTATTATACTAAATAAGGAGTATTAAAATTTAGGAATGTACTATTAAAAAAGGAAAAATTAGAATATAACAAAGATAGGATGCCCTACAACATAGAATCAAACAAATTAACAAAACATAATATAAAAAGGAGACAATAATTGCACCTTGACTCAAATATGCCAAATCGAGTATAATATAATTAAGTTGGAAGTCTCTTGTTTGATTGAGACCTCTAACTTAATTCTATTATACTTGATTTAGTATATTTGAGTAAAACTGTAGATATTTTTCTCTCATTTTTATATTATATCTTTTGTTAATTTATTTGATTCTTTATAATTAGTTGTAGCACATCCTATCTTTATTATATTCTTATTATTCTTTGCTTTATAGTATATTCTTAAATTTTGCTACTTATTTAGAGTAATAGCTACATGATATTCTTTTTAGTAACTATATTCTTTCTGTTCTCTTTGGCTTAGAGTCTTATATCTCTCTTACCTCTCTATTCTGGTGATGATGGATCACAAAGTGCGATTTGAAATGTTGATGTAAAAAGTTCTTACACGGTCTAATCTACAAAGGACAACATCAACATTACAATTGTGGATCGTGGAATTTTGATATCATTTAATGCTTATTTAGCAAATCAAATCTTATAAACTAACTTGTAAGAAACAACATCAGAATTCTCAATAGAATCAAGCAAAATATCCCACCAATAGAGCAAAATGCACCTCCAAAATGTTTTTTTAAATCATCTAAAACTTGGACCAAAAAAATACAATATTTTTTCTTCGAAGACACAAATCTTAAATTTAAACAATGAATTTGCAATTATATAAAAGTTTTGAAACATTCAATCACTGTACAAGTGTACAAGTGCTTGATAGGTGCAAAGGCAATCCTTCATTTATAGGCTCTCTCTTCTATTATTATACCAAAAATTCCTTAGGTTTTTTTCTATTCCATTTTACAATTAATCTTCTTTCATAATTTTTTTTTGGGGAATTTGTAGTTTAAATACTCATATTCTATAGTTTACATGGCAACAAATAGATACGGGTCCAATGTTTCCTCATTTTTATTGTCTAATAAACACATTCAATATAATATAAAATAAATAAAATGAGAATTGAGCATGCACAAATTTAACATATTACATGAGAAAACCCTTAAAAAAAACACATAAGACATCGTTCTATTAGAAAACACTCACAAAATTGTGTATAAAATCATAGACAAAACTTGGGTTTATCACTTCTCACTTTTACCGTCACTAGTAAATCTTTTATGTAGTGGTACAATTCACAAGCATAACAAATCTACATGAGAAGACTCTTATAAAAAAAACACATAAGACATCATTCTATTAGAAAACACTTACAAAATTGTCTATAAAATCATAGACAAAACTTGAGTTTATCACTTCTCACTTTTACATAGTCAATTGTAAATCTTTTATGTAGAAGTATAATTCACAAGCATAACAAATCTCTCAATTTGCATCACTTTGAAATGGGAGAGAAGCTTCTTAAACACAGAAGGGGTTGCAAAATACTTTGAAGGGTACTTACAACACTCATTCACAATAAGTATTTGTATATAATGGTATATACTTTATAAATCATATAAGCATAAAACTTAATAACCTTGTATTATAATATACAAATATTATAAGGATATTATTTTTGATAATATTATATTCTTATACTTTTCTTTAATAAGGGGCGTAATTTGTTTTTTTTTTTTTTAATAAAATAAAAGATAAATTATCCTAGTGATGAAGGTATTCTTTGAGACAAATAAATATGAACACAAATAAATGACAAATTGAAAAATCATGCGCTTTCGATTACATGAAAGTTGTTTGTCATTATTTACAATGTCAATGTTTTAAACAATACACCTTTAATGAGGAGTTTCTAATTTTTTATTGGAGCATGTGTCTCATCAAACTAGTTTCACCCAACTTAATTATGCAATCCTTGTAGATTTTATATAATACAATGCTTTACCAACAAGAGGGTTATAGAGAGAAGATTTACAATGTGCTCAATGAACTTCTTTAATAAAATATATAAAATACTCATAGGTCTTATCTTATGCTCGTAGATCTTACAAGTGCCTTTATGTCTTACATGTAGAGTTAGCTACTAGAAGGTGCTATTGCTATGTACATGCTTTCTCACTGAAAACTCCTTAAGGTCAAACAATGATGTGAATATGGAGAACTTGGCATTGTACAAAGGTTTTATACTACATATGATAGAAGATTTGTTATGTGATTATTGGCATTCAAACCTCAGTTATCTTGATCACAATATAACTACCACCTAGTAATTAGCCTAATAAAATTGGAGAGTATTTTCTAATGAAACAAATTTCTCTTGAATGAAGCACCAATAAACTTCAATATGTTTTATCTATAGATATTTGAATATGAGTCAAATGAAGCGCCCATAAACTTCAATATGTTTTATTTATAGATCTTTGAATATGAGTCTTTAGCGAGAGTAAATAAATTTTATCACCATATAATAACAACATAACAAAATATTTGCTCAAAAAATGTCTCGCGTTCATGCTTCCCGCTCTCCTATTTCAAATTCGCCCAAATTGGTTTCTGGGTCTGCGACTGGATTTGGTGGGTTTGCGGATGCATTTGGAGCCTCATCTTCGCTCCTTGCTATTGCTGGGGGGTCTGAGCGTGCAGTGCTTGGCTCAGGGGTTGTCCATGCTGTCAACAGATCTGTTGTTGGCCAGTCTCTGGGTCTTCCGGCTGTTGCTTTTAGTGAACCTTCGTTGGGTGTTGGTGTTGCCCAATGTGGGCATTCTAGTGTTGCTGTCGCTGCCTCCCTCTCTCCTGCGGGGTCCTCTAGTTTGGTTGTGGCATCTGCACTGGTGTAGGGGAGGAGTCTTCCCCTTGTGGATTCACCTTCTTCCTACCCCGCGACTATTGTTTTGGGGGATGATGACTTGGCTTCTGCAGGAATGGCATGATCATTTGCTGATGTTGTCTCCAAGACGGTTGTGGCTGGGAAGGGACATAGGGTTTCAACCGATAATAGGGCTTCCTCTGCCTCGATTCATGTCTGTGGGTCTTTATCTGTCAAGCTTTCCTCTGCTGCTGATAAGGATATGATGAATAGTAATGAAATATTCAAATCTCATGGACTGATTTGTCAGTTTCGTGGTTTTTGGCCTAGCCTTCCTCAACTGCACGACTGGGTTTCATGAAGATGGGAACCAAAGTTATCAGGTACCATTAACATTTACCCAATGGCTAAAGATTTTTTTCATTGCAAAGTTTCATGATGTGAAGGATATGGCTACAATCGTATGTGATTACTTCTTTTATTGGGAGGATGAAAAGTTTCCGCTTATGGTAAAGCCGTGACACACTGATTTCATTCCCTCCACAGAAGTCTTTAGTACTATCCCTATATGGGTTAGGCTCCCCAATCTGCCTCTTCATCTATGGCATGATTCCGTCCTAGAGAAAGTGGGTGGGGCTTTGGGGGAGTTCTTGATGATTGATAATAAGTCTCATAACATGTATCACTCGACTTATGCATGCATCCTGGTAGAAATTGATACCTCAAAGGGCCTTCCAGCTAATATTACAATTGAATCATCCTTGGGATCTTGGATCCAACAACTGGACTTGAAGGTATTCCTTTCAGATGTCAGAATTGTTTTAAGACGTGTTTTATTTCTTCTCAATGTCTTTGTTACCAAAAAGAAGAAATCTTCTCCCTCTTGGTGGAAGGGTGCTTCTAATCAACACTACACCGTTTTGAAACGCTCCCCTCACTCAGAGAAGGAGGTTGCTTTTGATATTGTCAATCCTTTGCATATTGCTGCGAAGGCCGGTTTTGATCCTAATATTGCTCCTGATGGGTCTGCTGGCTCTGCTCCTGCCCTGGTTGCTGGATTTGAACCTATTCTTTCATCGCTGGCTGTTTCCAGTATCATTGTGGACGTTTCATTGGCTACTGGCTCTGCTGGAACTGATGGTATTTTAATGGATTCTAGTGCTGGATCTCATGCTGACACTGCGTCGACTATTTGTAAGGGAATTTCAACACCACTTTTGGGTGCTGGACCTCCAGCGCTGGCTTCTTTGTGCTGGTAGGATAAGACTGTTGGCGTGAAAGATGGTTGGATTATAGTTAAAGGAAAACTTTCTAAGAAATCCTCACTGTCTTTTGACATGACCTTACGATCCCATATGAAGGGGATAAACCGATAATTCTCTCTTTGCTGCGGTTATCCAAAGATTTATTTTTAGTAGCGGGCTGGGTGTTTCTCTGGCTAAATTCTTTTGTATGATTTTTGGGGGTGGTGGCCTTTTGTGTTGGCTGGTTTGTTGTAGCTTGTGTACTTTGTACACGGTTTTGGGTCCCTTCAAAACCTGTTTTTACCTATAATCAAAACATGAGACTTTTATCAATACCTAAATTAAACTTTTATAATATCTTAAGCCAAATTAATTGTTTTTGTAGCTAATCTTTTATTAAGCCTCTATACATTAAAGAGTCATAGAAGGTCGTCTTTTAAGTATTATTTCATCCATGAGATACTACTCCCACTATTATTTTCAAGACATCACTTAAGTTAGATTTTTTTATAAATATGATCACTAGCATAGTCAATAACACAATAATTGAATGACAAAAAAAAGAGAGCTTTCAAATGGCTAGCAGTCCTCTCTCCGACTCACCTGACTGCATATGGTATTGGGGTGTCTTCGTAGGGGCTACCATCTATACTGCCTGCTGCACAGAATTTGCAGTTTGTGGGCCTTTGGTCGCTGCTGGGGACGTTGGGCCTTTAGTCACTGGTGTTGCTACCAACAACCCTCAATCCTGTTCGACTGACGTCTCCCTCAAATCTGCTGCTTCGTCTCTGTCGGCGATTGTCTCTGGGTTGTCGACTGCTGAACTGGTCACTTTTCCCTCTATTGGGGTTGGGGATTTGGCTCTAGACCATTGTAGACTGAGGGTGTTACGTGATCCCTTCTTGGTTCTTGTGATGCTAGCCTTGGGGTTAGGGATGGAGTTCCCCCTCCAAATTCTACTACTAATGGTGGAAGGAGCTATGCTCGGGCGGCCAAGTCTCATGCTACCATACCTTCTAAGGTGAAAGCTCATCCCATCACATGTGCCAAAGCCTCCACTGTGGCGGTTTGTGGCCCTGTGGTGATTGACAAAGTGGATTTCTACCAACGTTGCGGTTTGGTCTGGAGATTCGCGAGCCTCTAGCGCTCTCTTCCAGATTTACATTGTTGGGTAACTAGTTCTTGGTGACCCTTAGTTTCTGGTGACATAGAGCTCTACCCTTGTGCAAAGGGTTTTTTTTATTGCTTTGTTTTCTTCTTCTGAAGATCGTGATTTGATTTTGAACAAGTTATGGGTTTGGGGGAATCATTCCCTTTTTGCCAAACCCCAAACAACTTCATTTAACCCTCTTACTGAACCACTCAAAGTGCGTTCAGTATGGGTTCAACTTCCTAATATCCCACTCCACTTTGGGAGATGCCTTGTTTAATATTCATGGATTTAATAAACAATAAACTCAATAATATTAAGCAATATGAGTTCAATAACATGTATGTAATTGGCAAAAAAGTTACTTTGAAGAATATGATCTCATTTGTTATTTTATGAATGGTTTGAGTTAGTACTATTTTAACCTAGTTTTAAAAAGAATCATTGGTTCTATTGTTTCCATTTTATTTCTTACATGTTTCACCTAGTCTTTTGGTGGACTTTATATAGGGTTGGGACCATTGTTTTCCATTTCTTTTTATATATTTGATGCTTTTGGATTTAATAGTAGTATAATTAATCAGTTGCTACTTCTGTGGTAGGAATAATTTACAAGTGTAGACTTGTAAAATACACTATAAGCCCATGCATTTTGTAAGCCCCATAGCCATAGTGATTCTTCAACCAGTTGTCAGAGATGCTCTTTAACCCAATTAACTAGCTTACAACCCCTCAAAAGGATGAAGACAATTGTGACTTGTTTATGGAAGCTAGTAACATTTCTACATTCACCTCGAAAAACATGCTTATTTATAATGCTAATGTTGTTCTTTCTAGATTAAACTCTGTGAGAATGTTTGCATCAACACTTCAGATCACACTTTGTGATCCATCATTAGGATATGAAAGCTAATAGAGACTCTATGCTTAGTTGCAGACTAGGATTGGTTTAAAAAGAGGGCCAGAGAAGGGGGGGGAGGCGGGTGAATGAGATGTGGGTCCATGTGACAAAGACTAGGAAAAGGATGAAAAGAAAAATAAGAATAAAAAGTAAAGGAAAATAAAAAAAGGCTCGAAGCCAAAGAGAGAAAAATAAATTATAGTTACTAAAAAGAATATTATGCAACTATTACTCTAAATAAGGAGTAGTAAATTTTAAGAATATACTATAAAGCAAAGAATAATTAGAATATAATAAAGATAGGATGTGCTACAACAAATTATAAACAATCAAATAAATGAACAAGATATAATTTAGAAAGGAGACACAAAATAACTACACCGTGACCCAAATATGCTAAATCTAGAATTGATTTGGAAGTGTCTATTACACCAAATACAATAATAGTAGGTGTCATTGTAATAATAGGTTTCATTGAGACTTCTAACTTGATTCTGTCACACTTATATTTAGCATATTTGAGTCAAGGTGTAATTATTTTATGCGTGTCTCCTTTTTATATTACAACTTGTTCATTTATTTGATTCTTTATAATTAGTTGTAACACATCCTATCTTTATTATATTCGAATTACTCCTTGCTTTAGAGTATATTCTTAAATTTTAATACTCCTTATTTAGAGTAATAGTTGCATGATATTCTTTTTACTAACTATATTTTTTCATTTTCTCTTTTTTTTAGAGCCTTACAAAATCTTGGCTCTCATATCCTAATGATGATGTTGGCATAACTGATGAAGATATAATTTGAGTATGTTATGGTATGTGTTTGATGCATATCCGATGATAGGCTAATTAGTTATGCTGTTGTCATTGATGTCAACTTAGAGTTTTTTGGTTGACAGTGTGCCTGTTATGCTGGTGTATGTTCAAGAGGCTGGATCCAACACTGTGGTAAGAGTTGGTGTGTGCGATCGTAATGGAAGACTAAGCGATGTCTCTAGATGCTGTATCTATGACCACACAAGTTTATCATATACATGGTGAGACTTATGATTAATTGAAGGTTGACATGCCAACATGAAGAACAAATTGTAGCCAAGGAGGAATAAAAAAATGATTGAGAGTGCAAATGTAAAGGTGGACGAATACCCTGAGAAATCTAGTAATTCAAGCAAGCAAGTGACAAAGGATAATCAAGAGATTGTGTATATTGAATCAGAAGTACATGAATGAATAGAAGAAAATAATGTGGAAGAAGTGATTCAACCGACATAAGAAGCTCCTAGACATGAACCATTGATACCTAAGTTTGTAAAGATGAATCACTCAATTGATCAAATTATAGGTGATAAGAATGCAAGTGTTCTCACTACAAGAAAGCTTAGAGAAAGTACTTGTTTGATTTCCAAGTATGAACCTAAGACAAGGAAGGAAGCAATCAAGGATGAAGATTGGGTAAGAGCTATGGAGGAAGAACTTGATCAAATTGAGAAGAATGATACATGGACACTTGTTCCCAGACTTGCATATAAAAATGTGATTGGTATCAAATGGGTTTTCAAGAACAAATTGAATGAAGATGGATATGTGACCAGAAATAAGGCAACACTTGTATGTAAGGGCTATGCACAAGAAGGAGGATTAGACTATGGAGAGACTTTTTCTCCAGTGGAAAGATTGGAAGTGGTAATATTTCTACTTTCTTATGTTGCTTATAAGAAGTTCAAAGTTTTTCAAATGGATGTCAAGTCAACTTTTTTGAAGAAGAGGTCTACATAGAACAACCTGATGGTTTTGCATTGACAAAGGACAAGGATATGGCATGCAAGCTACAAAAGGCACTATATGGATT
The DNA here is from genome assembly GCA_018584345.1 of Thuja plicata. Taxonomy (NCBI): domain Eukaryota; kingdom Viridiplantae; phylum Streptophyta; class Pinopsida; order Cupressales; family Cupressaceae; genus Thuja; species Thuja plicata. The sequence goes on along the minus strand of MU223056.1, from coordinate 5,231,741 downwards.
GAAACAAGCCCCAAGGGCATGGTATGAAAGGTTACATTCTTATGTTATTCAGATTGATTTCAATAGAACAACTGATGATAGTAATGCGTACCTAAAAGTTGAAGGAGATAAGTTGTTGATAATTGAAATATTTGTTGATGATATAATCTTAGGAGGAAATGATGAGATGAGTTTGGCATTTGCCGATGAGATGTAGGAGTTTGAAATGTCAATGATTGGGGAGATCAAATTCTTTATTGGATTGTAGGTTTCACAACTAAAGAATGATATATATATATATATATATATATATATATATATATATATCCAAATGTGTGAAAGAAGTGCTCAAGAATTTTGGTATGGATGACTCCAAACTGGTTGGAACCCCCATGGTAACAATATGTAAATTGTCTAAGGATGATGAATATGATGTAGTAGATGCTACTTTGTACAGGTCTATGATCGGAAAGTTGCAATATATTATTCATAGTAGACCATATATTGCTCAAGCGGTTGGAATAGTGGCGAGATTTCAAGCAAATCCCAAGAAATATCGTATGACTGCATTCAAAAGGATATTCAGGTATTTGAAAGGGACAATTGACTATGGTATATGATATGCTCATGATGGTGATTTCTCTTTGAGTGTGTTTACTAATGCAGATTGGGCAGGAAATGTTGATGATAGAAAGAGCACAAGTGCTGGTACATTCTTTCTAGGTGAAAGACTTGTATCTTGGATGAGCAAGAATAAAAATTGTATCTCAAAATCTATTGCATAATCAAAGTATGTAGCAAAAACTATAAATTTTGCACAAATTGCATGGATGAAGCGGATTCTTGAAGATATAAAAGAAAAGGTGACTGAATGGATAACTATTTTTTGTGACAGTACAAGTTCGACAAATATTTCCAAGAATCGAGTAATGCACTCCAAGACTAAGCACATTCCAATTAAGAATCACTTTCTGCGAGAGAAAGTGCAGGAGAAGGAGGTGAAATTGGGATATGTACCAACAAAGGAGCAGATATAAGATATCTTCATAAAGCCACTACGTAAGTATACTTTAAGTAACTTTTAGGTAAGCTAGGGGTTATGCCCCTACCTGAATAGAACTAAGATTCTATTGGTGCATCAATTTAGTGGATTTATTACCACATCTTTCACTATGGACTGATTTTCAGGGGACTACTCCTTAGGGGGAGAAATCAGAAAGAGATGAAGACAATTGCAACATATGAAGACCTAGGCATTTTGCGTGTTTGGCATTGTTTTCAAAGGGGGAGAAGAATCAGTAAAGGGAGAGAGAAACTATGACAAACAAAGGAGGAAAGATCCAGAGATCAGGAACAAAGAACTACAAAGATGTATCGGCTAAGGGGGAGCAGTTTGGTATATAGATATTTGCTTGGTATTGTTGGTATTGTCATCAATGCCAAAGGAGGATATTGTTGGCATAACTAATGAAGAGATAAGTTGAGTATGTTATGGTATGTGTTTGATGAAGATCTGTTGAAAGGTTGATCAGTTAGGATGTTGTTATTGATGTCAACTTAGTATTTGTTGGTTGACAGTGTGCCTGTTATGCTAGTGTATGTTCAAGAGGTTGGATCCAGTGATGTGGTAAGAGTTGGCATGTGCGATTGTAATGGAAGACTAAGTGATGTCTCTAGATGTTGTATCTATGACCCCACCGGTTTATCATATGTATGGTGTGACTTATGATTAATTGAAGGTTGTCAAATCAATAGGAATAACAAATTGTAGCCAAGGAGGAATGATTTGATAATTGTGTTAAATAGGTTTGGATTCAGGTGTTGTGGTTTAGGATATGATATCTAGACTATGTCATGGAGTTGCTGTTGTGACCACATCTTGATTGATGACTGGAAGGCCAAGTTTAAATGGACAGAAGATCATTCAGTGAAAAGTAAAAGAAGTTCTTAGAAAAATCAATCAGATCTTCAATCGATGATGATGTATTATGTTTTGGTAAGTGGTTATGTGTTCCAAGGATCATAGTGATGTTGTAGATCAACGTGGATTGATGAGTTGGAATTTCTATGATCGTTATGATCAAATTTCTTGAAGTTATGCAAGAACATTGAAAAGTGTGTTGTGGTTTGAATTTTCTTTGTCAAATTGATGTGTGGTTTGTATTGGCGATCAAACAAATCTTGTTATCAATGGATTAGGGTTTGGTAATACGTTTTGGCAGATTTGAGATGAAATTCAAATGTAATTAAGGCTATTTTTTCACCTTAAGTTGTAAAGTAATTTATATATCAATTTGATGTATTATGAGAATTATGTGTGGAAGAGAAAGATTGTGAATGCAATTGTGTGATCATAGGGTTTGGATAGTCTACATGTGAAGTAGATATTGAGCTTGAACTGGATCTGTACTAGCAGATGAGTGTTATTCTCTGAGATCACTTTCACTTGTTGATTCCTAACAGTTTCATCAAGATAAATCCCTTAACCGGGTAGATCCTAACATGCCTAATTTGTAAATCCTTTAACCAGGCGACTCTTTGATTAGGGTTTGAAATCCCTTAACAAGGTTACTCTTAATAGGTAAAGCTCCTAATAGGGCTAGAGGTAAATCCCTTAATCAGGTGGCTCCTGACATGGTCTTGTTTTTAACTAGGCATTTGTAAGCTCCTAATAGGGCTAAGCTCTTTTCCAGGCGTACTTCAGAAGAGTGCAAAATTATTTGTGGGTGCCATCTGCACACGTGGTTTTTCCCAGTTGGGTTTTCGCGAGAAAAATATTGTTGTTATTGTGTTGCATGGTTGTGGACGTTTATCTTCATTGGTTTTCTTATTCATGCAATGGATGTTAATTGATGCAAGTTATTGAATGGGTTATGAAAAGTTTGATTTGTTAGATTACCGATTTACCCCCCCAGTAATCTTGCATCTAGTAATACTAACAGATGATGGATTCAAAATGTTGATGCAAAAAATTTTCAATTAGTATAATCCTGAATGAACATTAGCATTACATTTATGGATTGTGAGAATCTGATATATCATTAAATGGTTATTTAGCAAGTCAAAGATTATAAGACAACTTAAAAGAAGTAACATCAAAGCTCTCAATAGAAAAATGGATCTATCTTTCCTTTTTTTTACTTGAATTAGTAATTAATAAAGTGCGCCTAAACTATTTTATTTTAATCATCTAAAACATAGACAAAAAAATGGAATCTATGCCTAAGAGAGAACACAAACAAAATGCCTCCTTCTCCCGCTAGGGTTCCTGACGATGCCGTGTCTGGGGGTCAACAACTCTCAACGCTCACAGTGCCTGGTAATGGGTCTGTGTCTTGCGCAGATGCCCCTAGGGTAGCCATGGTTGGTCTGGGTTTTGCAGGGTGAGCGGTGGAGGCGTCTTTATCCACTGCCCTATTTGTGCTTGTTTCTCCTGGGCGGGTTAGGGTAACGTCGTCGGCGGCTGGGGATGTTGGCCCTCAAACTGTTCATCCGATGCTTGCAATGAATCTTCCTGCTTCTGGGGGCTCCTCTCAGTGAAAATCTGCTGCCTCTAAGCTATCTTCGACTTCTGGAGATAGAGATGTTGCCCCTTTCCGTGTCTCTAACTCTCTAATCCTCCCTCTGGATGAAGAGGTTGTGAAAGACATTGAAGATGCATCCTCAGTTTTTGAGGAACATGGTCTTATTTGCAGATGTAAGGGCCTCTGGCCGAGTCTTTCAGATTTGCATGCTTGGATATCCTACCATTGGGAACCAATCATTTCTGAAACTGTTCACATTTTCCCAATGGCAAGGGGTTTTTTCATTGCCAAGTTTGAGAGGGCTATTGATAGGAAAGTGATACTATGTGATCATTTTTTTAGCTGGAATGGCCGGAACATGCTCGTGATGAAGCCTTGTCATCCTTCCTTTGATGCTTCTACTGAGTCCTTCTCCAAGGTTCCTACTTGGGTGAGGCTTCCTCACCTCCCTCTTCATTTTTGGGTTAACTCTCTTCTTGAGGCTGTGGGTGAGACTCTAGGGGACTTCTTGATGGTTGATGAGGAATCAGATGATATTCTTCACTCAACTTATGCTAGGACCTTGGTTGATTTGGACAGTTCCAAGGGTCTTTCGACAAAGATAAAGTTGGAGCATTCTAAAGGGTCATGGGATCCAAACTTTGGATTATGAAGGCCTCCCCTTCAGATGCTTCAAAATTGGTCACCTAACGGACCATTGTGGTTTGGAAAAGGTTAAAAAACCTACTTCTTGGTGGAAGGGGGCCTCCTCCCAACATTATTCTGTTGTGAAGGATTCTTCTATTAGAAGTTTTTCTCAGGTTGTCTCTTCTTCTCAGGAGATAGATGAGGCCAATGTGCCTCTTGGGACCATTGCTGACTCTTCCCTGGGTGCTATTCCCTCTCCTTGTACTGAATCAGATGTTCGAGGCTCTGCTAGTAGTGGGGCTTCTGCTCCTCTTATTGGAAACTCCTCACTGGTTTCTTTTGAAATGGTAGCTACTGAGTCATCTTCCGATGCTATCTCCTTGGACTCTCATGGCCCTTTCCTGGGACAGCCTCAGGTTTTGGGTGTCCCGAAACTTGATTCGAATTCTATGCAGGAAATGGCTAAGAATGTGGATGCTGGGTGGACCTCTATTAAAGGAAAGAAAAAATCAAAACATCCGCCCTCATTTGATATGTCTCTTCATTCCCAGAAGGGGAAGAAATAATTTGTTTGGGATTTCCTTTGCTGGCAGATGTTTTGCTGATTGCTTGAAGCTTTTGGGATGTTGGAATTAATTGTATTATTCTTTTTGCAACATTTTTTATTGTATGGGTGCTAGATTTCCTTTTATGGTACCTTCTTTTGTGTCCAAGTTGAGGGAGGCTGTTTTAAAACCCTCGTGGTGGTCTTGTTTTGTTTCTTTATAGAGTGCTTCTTTAAAAATCTCTTTTGACCTTTTTGTACAGGGTTTCGGGGCCCCTTCAAAACCTATATTTACCTTAATAAAAAACATAGACAAAAAATATAACATTTTTTCATGAAAGACATAAACCTTAGATTTAAACATTGAATTTACCATGTAAATTGGTATAATTTTTTGAAACATTTCATCATTATGTAAGTGCTTAATAGGTGCAAAGCTAATCCTTACAATTATAGGCTTCTCTCCTATTATTGTAAAAAATTCCTTAATTTTTTTTTTCTATTTCATTTTACACTTCATCTTCATTCTTCAAAGAATTGGGAATTTGTGGTTTAAATATTCAAATTTTATAGTCTATGTGGCAACAAAGAGATACGGGTCCAGTATTTTCTCATTTTTATTTCCTAATAAAAAAATTCAAGAAAATATAAAATAAATAAAACAAGAATTGAGCATGCACAAATTTAACATATTACATAGGAAAATTTTTCCTTATAAAGAAACACAAAACATAATTCTATTATAAAACACTTACGAAAATTGTGTATAACTTCATAGACAAAACTATGGTATATCACTTCTCACTTTTGCATAGTCAATTGTAAATCTTTTATTTAGAGTGATACAATTCATAGGCTGTTGGATGCCTAACTGGAGATGGATTGTACAACATATATAGATTCATCAGGATTGCATAATACCAGAGATAAATGAAATACAACAATAACATGAATAACATTGAATCACATTGCACCATAAATGACACAATGATATATATTTCATAGCATAATAGTTCTAACATTAACACACATTCACTTGTTTCGGACTCCCCACAAATAGACGTGACATGGTTGGTTAAGTCTCCAACCATCACCAACTGACACACAATTGACACCCCTTCAGAACAATGTTTTATTCTATTAACTAACACAAAGTCTTATTCAACTATTCCTGGCATAATTTCCACCTACATCATACCCCCCACAAAGAAAAAGTCATCTTCTAGACGACAAGTATACATCAAGTAATATCAAATGGGGGTGTGGGGGAAACGCCCCCAACAGGGTCAAGAGGCAGCGCCCCTTGCGGGGGTCTAGGGGCAGATATGCGCACACCATTTTCTTGATCTTTTCCTGACGCCATCTCTCTTCTGTAAAATGTCATGGTGCTACTAACTCCACTGCCCACGACACCCACTAGAGTGTCTTCTATGCTATTATCAATAATACAAACAACTTGAGAGTGCTGGTGTCTGTTAGCCGTATGAACTGTACTGTCTGAATCCATGACCGTACGATTGCTCTGCTTACGTCGCACTTTATCTCAGGGTGCTGCAACCATACAGTGTAATGGCCACTATTGTGATTGAAAAGGTCGTATGATGAGATCCCTGTTTGATCGTACAGATGTACGACAATATCTGTACAACACAATACAATCATTTTCCAGAAATATTTCTTTCTCTTTTTTGGTCAGATGAACCTATACGGTAACAGGCCTTGCGGTCACATTTTCTCTCTAAATCCGTATGACTCCTACTCCATACGGTGTTACATTTTCTTGTTTCCTCGTACAATGATCTTTTCCTCTTAGCATACGCTCCCCACTCCATGCTGTACGTGGTTTACGAGGCTGGAAGATGCCCTCCTCTCTCTTGACCATACGATCAAATCGGCTTCCTCTCATCGTACGCGTCGTACAAAATGTATTCTCTGTGGCTTCCATACTTTCCGTATGGCCTGAATTTCCCCTTCTTTGATTTTCTTTCATGTCTTCAATTTCTTTGACATCATATTTTTCCTTCCTTTCTCCCGTACGGATAACCCCTGTGGCCTCTATTGTAGGGATATTTTTCCTCTCACTTGTACGTTTATTCCTTCTTCCTCCCAGCTCCGCTCAGTCCATACACCGTACGAACCCTTCTGCATCTATACAAACCATATAGTCTTTTATTCTTCCTTTGTTTGTATAGAGGTCTTCCAACCTACCTTTTCTCATCCACATGGTATGTTGGTGTTTTCGTGTACGAACCCCTTCCTTTGTGATGTGCGTACATATACTCCCAATTGTCTTTTCTTTCAAATACTTTGGTCCTGAGTTGAAGGTTTCCTATAAGTTAGGTTTTTTGCCAAATGCTTTGGTCCGCAGTCGATGGTTTCTTCCAGAAGCTTTAACATGTTACAACTTGGATGGAAAACTTCAAAGTCCTCCATCTACCAGTGGAACAATCCATTTAGTGAACTCGTTTCATCTTCTGAACAATCCTCAAGTCTCAGAACTCCCTCATCATCCAGTTCGATCCCTTTTTCTTCATCCAACTCTCCTCCTTCGGACTCAGAGTCCGATGCCAGTTCCTCTCTTACCGTCTGATTCCATAAGTCAATGACATATTTCTTTCTATTAATTTCGATGGAAAGGGTTTTCTTCTTCCAATTGTGGTTGGCCTTCATTGTAATGAGCCAGCCCCTACAGAGGAGGGTGTCATACCCCTTCCTTTCGAGGGCAATGACAACAAAATCTAGAAATAACTACTAGGTTCCAATAACAACCTTCTGCAACATGAGTGTCCCGATTGGTTTTATACCATGCTGGTCAGCACCTACCAAGTAGATGGTTGGCGACCAGAGTGTAGACTTACCAAGGCCTTCCACATTTATTTTGGCAATACATTTACACCAGATCCTCCATCTATAATAGTGTTTGTCAGCGTATGTCCCATGATTTCCATTTCTACCACTGCGGGTGTCCACCTGACACCCACTGCTAATAGCATAGGATCCGTGGCACCATTCGAGATAGCAGTCTCCTCATCTTTTTTTCCTGTCTCATTCACCCCGTGTTTGCCAATATCTTGGCTACCGTTAGTGTCACTTATGTTAGAGATTTCCACCTTTAGTTGTGGTAGCATCTCCAATAGGTCTTCCACTTGTACTGGGACCATCACTTGTAACAATTGTTGTATGATGTTGGCATCTGATGAAGACCATATGGGAGTACCATGTGTTTGCCTCCGTTCTTCCTCCATTACTAGTTTTGTTTCCATTATGGCTTCCTTCAATATTTCTTTCTCCATACGTGGATCGGGGGACGTGGCTTTTTTTTCTGGGACCCTATGATTTCCAAGAAATCCTCCTCAAATCCTGAGATATGTATCATATTTACCCCATTCCCCTTAGGGATATCAACATCCTCATGGCTACCAAGACCACACCATTTGCATAGCATGCTTCCTCCACCTTGATCACTATCGCTTTGACCGTCCTGCGCAAGTGGCCCCACTCATTCAAGGTTGAGAGGAAATGTCCTATTGTGGTGGGATTGTGTTCAAGCAGAGGGATGAAGAGAAATAAGCCCAAGATCACTTCTTGGTTTTCTACGATGGATAAAATGAAAGATAAATTTTTACCTAGTGACTACAAGGTACAGATGTATAAGAAAATGCAAGGTCTTTAACAAAAAGACTTAGATGTACAAGGGTACACAGAAGAATTTCACAAGTTAGACATTAGAGTTGGCCATGAGGAAGATGTGGAAGAAACAATGGCTAGATATTTGGGGGGACTTAGATACAACATCCAAGATGAATTAAGTCTTGCAACCCCTAGATACGTTGAGGAATGTTACAAGTTGGCAGTGAGAGCTGAGGACAAGTTGAGGGAAAAACAAGAGAAGAATGGTGGTGGTAGAGGTAATCCAAACAAAGGCAGGGGAGGGAGATACAATGATGTGCAAGAGAAGTCTTGTGATGACAAAGGCAAAGGAATAGTTGTTGATACAAGACAAAGAGGAGGTGGCATATATGGTTATGGTAGAGGCAGTGGTGTGTTCACTAGTAAATGATTTACCTGTGGAGTAGTAGGGCATCAATCTTATCGATGTTTTGAGAAGGAGGCAGACTTCAAGAAGACAGAGAAGAGAGTCCACTTGACACAAGGTGGAGAGGAAGAAGATAAAAAATCAGTTCAAGAATCAAGGAGGGAAAACCCAAAAGAAGGTGAATATTTGATGGCAAGGAAGACACCTTGCAGCAGCAAGAGAGGCAAAATGTATCTCTTTTTAGAACACGTTGTAAAAGTCATGGTAAAGTATGCAACATAATCATTGATTCTGGTTCATTTGAGAATTTGGTTTCTTATGAGATGGTAAGGAAGCTTAACTTGAAAATTTTTCCACTTGAGCATCCTTATAGTGTGTCATGGGTCAATAATGATAAGAATTAATGATAAGAGAGAAGGCATATGTTGATTTCAATATTAAAGAATACCATGATAGGGTACTTTGTGATGTTGTACCTATGCAATGTTGCCACATTATGCTTGGTAGGCCTTGGCAGTCTTCTAGGAGAACAATTCACTATGGGTTTGAAAATACATATGTTGTATGTTAGAGAGGGCAAAGATTCATTCTAACACCTTTACCTTGTGATGGTAAGGTTATAATTGTGTGTTTTGGCAAAAGAGAGTATGTGGGAGACATTAACAATCAATTCTTGGTGAAGAATCATAAATGGAGGTAGTCTTTGTTAATGAGGAGGCATGGTAATGTTGACAACATGATGAATGATGTTGATCATAATAAGGAAAATGACATACTCATTGGAGGAGTATGGTGTCCTCTAGTGGATCATAGGAAATAAAGTGATGGGAGGAGTGAAAACAATGTTTGTAAGGGCCTTGTAAGGCTGGACAACAAAGAGTATGCTGACTGTTCCAAACACTAACATGGCAGGGAAAATGGTGATAAATATGTTTCATGTTGTAGTGGTTTCACCGACAATGTGAATGTAGGTATGAGGCAGATGTTGCAGATTCCTAGAAGGGTAAAAGGATGTAGAACACCGTCTAGGAGGATGGGTGGTTTGAAGACAAAGAACATTGGCTCTTGGGACAAGAGCTCTTTTGAAGGTGGGTTGTATGATGCAGGAGCATCTATGAGAACACCAAGGAACTTGAAGAAACTTGTTGATTATAGCATGAAGACATCTCTCCAAGTTAATTGGGAGATCCTGAATCCTATAATGACCATATGCAATGATCAATATGATAGACTTGGTAAAACTCCTAAAGGGCGTGATAAGGACCTTAGGAGAAAAATGATGTAAGACGAGCCATTAGTGCTCCATGGGGTTAAATTGGGTAATTAGGGCCTTGAATAGTTTATTTGGTCCTAGGATATTGGAATCCATTTGGTTAATGTGTCTAGAGGTTTAAATTTCAACAAAAGGTAAGTTAAGAGTTGAATTTTCAAATCTTAACGGCTAGTTAGGAAAGGGTGGGAAAGTAGTTTTGGAGTTGTTTCGTGTGTTTAACACTTATAACCGATTGGGATCACTTTGGGAAGTTAGGAGAGGATATTTTAACCTTGTTTCATTCCTTATTTGATGACGAGGAAGAGTATGTATGGACGTGGATTGAGATATATAGGGCTGCCCTTGATTTTGATGCAATAAAGAAGGATTTTCTTGCAAATTTGTTAATTTCTTTGATCTTCTACTGAATCCAAGAATTTGATAACTTTATTAGATGTTTACATAATTGTTTTGAATCTATTTGATAGTATTTTGATTGAGTCTCAAGCCAATAAGGATGACTGTACCGTGACAATCCTTATTTTGGCAGGGGTTTAAGCAATGGATTGAAGATTCATCCCCATACTATACTTACTGTGATTGGGGGATGAATCCTAATAGTGTATATTAATTTTCTAACCATTTGTGATGCAATGATAACATGGATTTGCAAGGTGATCACCGAATGCATGACTGATTACATGTCTTTGTGAAGGAAATGGAGGTAAAGGAACAACAGTGGAAGTTCTACCTTCATGAGGGGTATGTTTTATGACTTGGAGTGCATCGATATGTCCATCTAATGGTTAATCAATCATTTGTTGAGTCTAGATAGGCTTGGAGAGTGGAGATTTAAAAAACCCTTGTTTTGAGGGCTTGGGGATAGCCATATTGGGGGTTTTGTGTTTGCATTGTTTATAGAACCTATTTGAGTTGATAATCCTTTGATTCAAACCCTATTGAGAGACTTTTGAGAGTCTTGGGTCTTTGGAGTAAGTTTGCTAGGTAGTTTATTTGTTAGATGGTCCATTTTCATGCCTAAAATAGGGGTTCAATGAGCAGTTGTGTATTTTGGTCCAAAGTAACCTATGTTGGGTCTTGGATATGTTATGTAAGCTTGATAAATGGTATATGAATCCACCCTTAGTTTTTCTAGTTGTTTGGGAAATTTTCTAGTTGTAGCGCTCAGATGCTGAAGAGCTTGACATCTACTATTGCTCGACATATACTGTTGCTCGATACATACTATCGCTTAGTATTGCTCAACATATGTCAGGAAGTTGGAAGTCTTTTTCAAAGGTGTAGAGCCTGTAGTAAGGAATCTCCTTGAAGGGTTGAGAGATTCAGTCCTGTTGGACAAGATAAACCTATATCCTCTACATCAATTGGCATCAGAGTCTAGGAGCGTCCTAGGTTCGAAGAGAGAATAATTTTTTTGGGTTCTTTGGTGTACTTGATCCTTTGTTGAGGCCTTGGAGTGTCCATTTATTCCTTGAGTGTTCCAGAGTTGATTTTCTATATTGGAGATGTCATAAGCGAAAGATGATGGGATCCCTCAGAGGGTCACTAATGCTGAACTTGCCAAGCTTGTGAAGGATCAAATGACAAAGAACAAAAGAATGAGATAAGCCCTTTGAACAAGAGAGAAGGGAGAAGATTGAGAAGGACAAGGACATGATATCCTTGATTGGCAGTTTGACTATCCTTGAGAATAGAGGAAAGAGAAGGTTAGAAGAATATGATGAATATGAAGACCAGGGAGAAGAGGAAATCCCTTTGAGAGAAGAACAACAAATGAATCCGGAAGATGTGAGGATGGCTAAGTTTGCAAAGACCATAAGAAGTGGAGATGAAAAAGGAAGATCATAATTACCCATGTATGCAGGTAAGTTGGATGATGAAGAAATCATTGATTGGTTTAGTGCCATGGAAAACTACTTTGAATGTGAAGACATTTAAGATGAACCAAAGGTAAGGATTGCAAAGTCAAGGTTGAGAGGAAACACCCTATTGTGGTGGGTTTGTGTTCAAGTAGAGAGATGGAAGAGAAATAAGACCAAGATCACTTCATGGTTTGCTATGATGGATAAAATGAAAGATAAATTTTTATCTAGTGACTACAAGGTACATATGTATAAGAAAATGCAAGGTCTTAGACAAAAAGACTTAGATGTACAAGGGTACACTGAAGAATTTCACAAGTTAGACATTAGAGTTGGCCATGACGAAGATGTGGAAGAAAAGATGGCTAAATATTTGGGGGGACTTAGATTCAACATACAAGATGAATTAAGTCTTGCAACCCCTAGATCCAATGAGGAATGTTACAAGTTGGCAGTGAGAGCTGAGGAGAAGTTGAGGAGAAAACAAGAGAAGAATGGTGGTGGTAGAGGTAATCCAAACAAAAGAAAGGGAGGTAGATCCAATGATGTGCAAGAGAAGTCTTGTGATGACAAAGGCAAATGCATAGTTTTTGATACAAGACAAAGGGGAGGTGGCATATCTAGTTATGGCAGAGGCAGTGGTGTGTTCACTAGTAAATACTTTACCTGTGGAGTAGTAAGGCATCAATCTTATCGATGTCTTGAGAAGGAGGAAAACTTCAAGAAGACAGAGAAGAGAGTCCACTTGAAAAAAGGTGGAGAAGAAGAAGATAAAAAATCAGTACAATAATCAAGGATGGAAAACCTAGAAGAAGGTGAATATTTGATGGTGAGGTAAACACCTATGCTGTAGCAAGAGAGGAAAAATGTATCTCTTTTTAGAATACATTGTATAAGTCAGGGTAAAGTATGCAACATGATCATTGATTCTGGTTCATTTGAGGATTTGGTTTCTTATGAGATGGTAAGGAAGATTATCTTGAAAATTTTTCCACTTGAGAATCCTTATAGTGTGTCATGGGTTAATAATGATCAAAATTTAATGATAAGAGAGCAGGCATATGTTGATTTTAGTATTGGAGAATACCGTGATAGGGAACTTTGTAATGTTGTACCTATGCAATGTTGCCACATTATCCTAGGTAGGCCTTGGAAGTCTTCTAGGATAAAAATTCAGTATAGGTTTGAAAATACATATGTTGTATGTCAGAGAGGGCAGAGATTCATTCTAACACCTTTACCTTGTGATGGCAACGTTAGAATTGTGTGTTTTGGAAAAAGAGAGTATGTGGGAGACATTAACAATTAGTCCTTGTTGAGGAATCAGAAATGGAGGAAGTCTTTGTTAATGAGGAGGCATGGTGATGCTGACAACATGATGAATAATGATGATCATAATTAGGAAAATGACATACTCAATTGAGGAGTATGGTGTCCTCTAGTGGATCAAAGGAAGAGAAATGATGGGAGGATTGAAAAAACTATTTGTAAGGGCCTTGGAAGGCTGGACAATAAAGAGCATGCTGACTGTTCCAAACACCAACATGGGAGGGAAAATGGTGATAAATATATTTCATGTTGTAGTGGTTTCGCTAACAATGTGAATGCAGGTATGAGACAGATGTTGCAGATGCCTAGAAGGGTACAAGGATGTAGAACACCGTCTAGGAGGATGGGTGGTTTGAAGACAAAGAGCATTGGATCTTGGGACAAGAGCTCTTTTGAAGGTGGGGTGTATTATGCGGGAGCATCTATGAGAATGCCTAGGAACTTTAAGACACCAGTTGATCAGAGTGTTGGTGATCAAATCAACATATTGGATTTCCTATGGACTTTCCAATCCAATGATGGGAAACCCAATTGATCTGGCCAACTAACAAGATCAACCCCAAAACAAGGTTGGAACCTCTCCAATTCTAGCTTTGCAGAACCATGGCTGGTAGACCTATACCTTAAATTTACGCTTCAAGTTTTAAGACTTTTTATAGAAGATAGAATACACTCCAAAAATTCTCTCTCAAGGATGGCAAAGGAACTTGAAAGAAATCAAATCAAACACAATATTCTATAGACTAGAAAACTAAAATACTTAGAGATCATATAAAAGCTTTAGTAAATGTGAATGTGAGATGAGATGAACAGATGGATAAGATATCACAAAACTATAAGCAATGAACTAAATAATTATAATCCAAATAATGATTAGATCAGTGCCTTATTCTATCATGGGTAACAAAGTCAAAATCATCCCAACCATATGTACAACCTTAGAGACAGTTTGTAAGAGACTATCACTTCAATAATATTCAAATGAGCATATATCTTAGGATAAATCCATAGTTTATTTCAATTGTATTTAACTCTTCAAATGAGAGACAGATTGATTGTGGCCACAATCAATTGAATTTAACCATACAAGATGAAAAGGCCAATTGATAATATAACTGTAATCTTAATCAAAAGTATGCACCTTTAGACTACTTTATTGAGGAAAATTGACAGATTTTATCCAAGGGACTAATAAAAAATGAAGTTGAGTCAATTCCCACAGATGAAAGAAAAAACACTTATCTTTATTTATTTTTGAAAAATGGTACATCCAAGTTCATGTTACAGTTGTTGATCAAATCTATTCAATCTGATAATAATGATTATCCCCATTGTACTGATCTTGGTATCATTATTTATATCAAGTCCAAAGGATGCAAACAAGCATTAGATCAATACGTTTGTTCATAACTAAAACCTAATCCTAAGATCAAAAACTGAACATTAGCAGTTACAATAAAGGAATGATTAATCATTCTTGTAAAAATGGTTTTCGACCATTAGGAAAACAAATAATAATCACTTAAAAAATCATTTGTGACTTGTTAAAGATAATCCAAAATAATGATAACTTGTCAAGTCCTTATATCATGTCTGAAATAACAACGATTCTTCATTATGGTTATCATAATACTTCGACCGCATGCTCATCTACATATTTTTCCTAAGATAATGGATATTATTTCTAGTGTGTCAAAGAGCTTTATCATTGAGAAAAGGAATGTCAGCGCTATCGACCACCCTTTTGTATCCTTTATTCTTATGCATACTACTCAATGGATGTTTGCATGTATTATCTTTCAGTATTTCACCAAGGTCGCATTGTTCTGTCAGCAAATGGATCCATGTTTCACCACCTTCAAAACCCTGCATGAAAACTATAGCAACGTATTAAACGATAACCAAAACCCTAAGACATATATAAGATATAATTTAAGTATTTACAAATAAAGAAGATAAATCCATGTCATGCTGCCACCCAGGATTTCTTCCCTTTTTACCATCAAAGACACATGTCAAGATCACGTAATTCCTTAATGGATAAAATTCTCTCATCTCTTGATCAAGGGAAGACGCCCACCACTAATTCTTTTCGTTATTTAACAAATGATCACTTTTCTTATAGTCTGTGGATCCGGGACATGTGTCAATTAGGTGCATTTCCTTGAAGAGTAGACAACGCACATCTCATCTTTGAGGCATTATGCCAACCGTCGATGCCCATCAAACTTAACTGCCGATTAATCTCTTGCTTGTTGTTAAAACTTGGTCATCTTTTGATCTTGATTAAAACAACACCGTTGATTAGACGAATGTGCTAAATGATAAGAGATTTAGTAATCCACTTTTTAACCCATCTTATAAACCAACCTAAATCCTCATCATCTCATTCGACCAATCAAGTTCTTCCAGATGTATCCTTGCTGTCTCATCCCCACACTTCGGTGGGCCCGGGACACATGTCACACTGTCGCGTTTCCTTGAAGACTAAAGGTCATGCATCTTACCTTTGAGGGATAACACCCACCTCAGATCTTGTTTGATGTTTAACTTTCAGTTAAATTGTTTCAGTTTGTAACCCTAGTGGGGTCAGGACACATGTCATTATTGCGTCATGCTTTAATGGTAAAGATTGTCCATCATGTGCTTTAAGGAAAAGTTCCACCCGTCAGATGAATCTTGACTTTCTTGATGTATTAACTTGCTTTGACCTCAGTCAACCGAGATCAAAGGACACATGCTAGATAGGTGCATTCCCTTGAAGGTTAAAGGACGTTCATTTTTTGTTTAAGGGATAGCACCAATCGTAGATCTTTGCTGCGGTTTAACTGCGAACCACATCCTCCAAAAGGCCCGATATAATAAGCTTGATACTTTGACTCTCAGATCAATGTGGGATAATGTTGCTGAGTATAATATTTAATAAAACACTTTATCAGAGAAACCATCTACTGCGACCAAGGTGATGTAAACGATAACCTCTGTAGGAGATGTGACATAACCATGGGGATACAAATTGCAAAAATGCAATATAGAGATGCGCAAGGATAATATAATAAAGTTAGGAAAAGCTCGTGAAAACATAAGTAACGACTAATTTTCAAATTCAAATATGAATAAAACTAAGGTAAACACCATATAAAACATATTAATTTACTTTTAAAAGTAGAAAGATACTTCCCTGAGGTGTTTGGATATGAAAATTTGACCTGTAAATGTGGGTTCCATTAGTGGCTCTTTCTGGGGATGTGTGTTCCTAGTGAATGCAGCGAGATCCTAGTATCTCTAGAAAAGAAGGCCATTATGAGAACAAAAGAATATAATACATAGTATACAAATGAGAGAAAGAGCTTTCCTTTTAAAAATTTCAAGAGAAGGGTTTAAGATACTAACCATGCACTGGAATCTCTTGAGTATAATATTCTAAATATTGTAAGAGATAAGAATTCTCACCTCCTTTACCAATGATGATAAAAGGACCTACCCATAAAGCATCAAATTTTCCATGTCTGTCTTTGTCCCGATCTTTTACATTCCATCTCAAAACCAAATCTCCTTCTTGAGACTTTCTTTTCATGGTCTTCTTATCAAATAAAACCTTCACTTGTTGCTGTAATTCATGATTTCTTTCCCAAGATTGATTCCTCATTTCATCCAACTCTGCAAGCTGATAGAATCTATCCTCCATGAAGTCCACCTCCTCCCACTGTTCTTCATTTACAAACTTGTATACTGGTAGTAAATTATTCAATGGTAACTAAGCTTTCTTTCCATAGACAAGTTCATATGGTGCATATCCAATAGATTTCTTGATTGAAATTCTGTCTGCCCAAAGTGCAAGTCATAATTTTGAATCCCATGCTCTCTTGTTGTTGCTCAACATTATTTTGATGATTTTAAATATATTCTTATTACTCAATTCTTCTTGGACATTTCCTTGTGGGTGATTAGGGGATGAATAAAAAATCTTTATTCCATATTTCTCATGAAATTTAGTAAATTCTGCAAATCTAAAACACATGGCATTATCACAAATGATTTTATTAGGAACACCAAATCTTGTTAGTACATTTTCAGTTAGGAATTTGATCACAACCTTACTAGTAGTCTATGTAGTAGGTATGGCTTCCACCCACGTAGTGAAGTAGTCAATGGCCACCAACATCTATTTGTGTCCACCACTAGAAGTATCAACGATTTCCCCTATGAAGTGTATTCCCCACATTTGGAATGGCTCTTTAGTAGACATGGGTTTGAGAGGTAATGCACCATTGTATTTGAGCTTTCCTGAAACTTTATGACATGCTTCACATTTCTGAATATATGCATAACAGTCCTTAAACAGACAAGGCCAATAATATCCTGCATTTAATATTTTATGGGCAGTTGTCTTTATTGAAAAATGTCCCCCACATGCCCCATCATGAATATCCTTAAGCACTTTCTTGGCTTGGTATATATCTAAACAAAAAATAAGTATACAATCCCTATTTTTCCAATATAAATCCCCTTGTATCAAGACATTCATAGATGCTTGCAATTTTACTATCCTCTTTTGACTATCTATAAGCCTTCTAGACATTTCATTTGTTTTAGGAAATGTACTATATTAGTGTACCATGGGCACCTTTCAATACTTGTTTGAATTTCAATTAAATACACATGATTTACCTGTAATGCATGCATGTTTGATTCTGCCATCAATTTTGCTAACCCTTGTCCTCTAAAAATTTTAGTAATCTGAATCTCTATATCGAATTCCTGAATTTGATTCACCCATCTACATCTTTTTCTAGTGACTTCTGACTATTTGAATATATCCTTTATTATTGCGTTAGGAACATAAGCTGTTACTTTTTCCCCAACCAAATAAGGTCTGAATGATTTTACTGCTTTCACAAGTGTATAAGCTTGTTTTTCATTTATATCATAATTCAAATCTGAGGCTTGAAGAGTCTTACTAAAAAATGCTATCGGTTGTTCATAACCTTCATTATTCTTTTGTAATAGGACAACTGCAATAGTATGGTATGATGCAAAAGAAAATAGTTGAAATGGTTTGGTATAATCTAGGGACTTGAGAACATGAGCCTCTTTAATTGCTTTTTTGATATTAATAAATGCTCCTAAAGCCTCATCAGTCCATTTCATGTCTGCATCCTTTTCAACATCACAACAATGTGTCTAATTATCTCTGAAAAATTTGGGACAAACCTTCTCACAAAGTTTATCTACCCAAAGAAAGATTGGATCCCTTTGAAATTCTCAGGGACCTCAATTTAAGCTATTGCTGTAATCCTCTTGGGATCTATTCTTACTCCATCTTTGGATACAATATGTCGTAACAATTTTCCTTCAGTAACCGCAAAATGAAACTTCTTTGGGTTCAATGATATTCCATATTCAAGGTCTCTTTGAAATATTTTCTCCAAATGCTTGCAATGATCTTCTAATCTTTTGGAGTAAGCAGTTAAGTTTTCTTGATATAACACCATTATTACATCAATAAAATCCTCAAAAGCCACATCCATTTCTCTTTGGAAAGTAGCCCCTGCAATAGTGGGTCCAAAAGGCATTCTGGCATACACATAGGTACCCCAAGGTGTAGTAAATGTTGTTTTATATTGCTCCTCTTTTTTACTTTCACCTGGTTATACCCTGAGAACCCATCCATCATTGACAATAAATCATTTCCTATGACCTTTTGCAATAATAATTCCATGTTTGGAAATGCATAATTTTCCTTTAACGATGATATATTTAGATTTATGAAGTCTACACAAAGTCTAATATCACCATTCTTTTTTTTGACAGGAACCAAGTTTGAAACCCATGTTGAGTGTCTAATTGGTTTTATTATGCCAACATCCCTCATCTTGATTAATTTATATTTCATCTTGGGAGCTAAAGTAGGGTTTATTGGTCTCTTCCTTTTCCTGAATGGTTTGGCATTTGTCTTTAAAGGTATCTCATTCTGAAAGAGATCCTCTTGGTGGGCCTTAAGGTCATCATAAGACCAAGAGAATACATGTCTATACTTTCTCAATAGTTTGATGATGTCTGTTCTAATCTTGGGGGTTAATAATTTACCCACAAATATTTCTTTTGGAGATTCTTCATTTCCCAAGTTTATCCTCTCTACTTCATCCATTGTGACATTAGTAATTTTCTTTTCTATTTTTGAATCTTTATTATCAAACAACCTTTCCAGTGCTACAACGCCTTTTGGAACCTTATTGGTATTAAGTTGAATGAATTCCTTTCCAAACACAATTTATTTCCCATACTCTATCTCAACATGAGCATTCAAGTCTATCAACTGATGTTCATATTCTTTCTCACATGCTAAAAATCTGATTATATCTCTATCATCTTCAAATATTTTCCAGTTTTTAACGTTATCAGGTATAGCAGGCCTGGTTTTAACTTCAACCTGGACTATGTCCTCACAAGGAATGTCATTATGATTTAATGCCAAATTAGCCATAAAATATGCAAGGATATTTTCTAATCTATCTATCCAACTAATAGAAAAAGCGTCAAAATATTTTATAGAATCCCATATTTCATTTCTATACCTTTTAAGAGGAGGATGTTTAACAACAAATTTATTTCTAACTTGAGAAACAATTAATTTAGAATCCCCAAAGACACTTAAACATTTGATTCCATGTTAATTAGCTATTCTCAAACCAAGTAATAGAGCTTCATACTCTACAACATTGTTAGTGCATTCAAAATCTAATAAAAAGGAATATTTAAAAAAATTATTATCAGGGGCAAAGAAAATAACACTAGATCCATTACCATCCCTGCAAAAAGCACCATCGAAATACATTTTCCAAATTTCATTGTCATTTATTTATGCATGCAACCCAATAGATTCAGTATTTTGCATTGCATCTTTTGAAATACTTACATGAAAGTTATCCATATCAGAGTGACATAAATGTGTGATGTTTGGATCCACATCTTCAATAATATATGGACTTCGAGTCTCCCTGCCAATTATCACATCCATGTCATTCACTGGGATAGAAGCATAAGAAAGATCTAATTGAATACTACCTCCTACTAAACTAGACCATTGTCTAGACAGAAGAATTCCATAATTGGAAGAGACATCAACGACAGTAATATCCATTTTCTATGACATATCAGGACATATAGGAAATTTAAATTCAATTTTTTTTATTATGCCTACAACAGGATCTGATCTATTATCCATAGCATAACATTTACCAAATTTGGTATCAACATTCATTCCTAATTATTTCATAACATCATTAGGCATAATGTTTACAAATGCACCAGAGTCTATCATACAATTATTCACCATTTTATTGTTTATTAACAATGTAGGATAGAATGGATCAATTTGATTTTCAGTTTTTCTTAGTGTAGTTCCTAGATAAATAGCTGGAGAATCTTTTACTTCTTGGTTAAGATCTTCCTTATTGCCTACATTAGACAATATTTTCAAAGCTTCATTCTTGCATTCATGTATTTTGACTATTTCAAGTAAAGGAACACATGTTTTAACCTGAGATAATGCATTAGACATAAAAGAACATTTATTGAGGAGAGATCTACTGACCACTTTATATTTTTACATTTTTGGAAGGTCCTGAAGTTCTACTTGCTTATCCTGAGTAATGTCTTTGTGCTTCATCTTCTTTGGATTGCTTCCCTAGTCTACATTCACAATTATATTCCTTTGTCTATAATTAATTTTTTCTTCTTCAACTACAACTATTGTATATGCTATTTTTCTTCGTTTGTCAATTTTCTTAACCCTGGAATTTTCTCCTGATAGTCCCCATATTGGTACACTCTATTTAGATCCTCTGTTGGAGATTTGATTCTGAACAATTAATTGATTGTATGTTTGTCATTGATGACAACATATAATACACAACAACACTTCTGTATGGACTTATCCATATGATGACATGAAGACTTGCGTGGATAGATACATGTTGTTGACATGTTTATTATGCTATGTTCATACACACAGACCTAGATATGATGTTTCAGTAAAGATATGTAATTTTTTTATTGACGGTTACATTTCTGGAGGAATAATGGTTTAAGGCCAACGTATGTAATGTGTTTATTGAGTTGCGCCTATCTTCAGGATATGCGTGTGTATATATTCATGATGAGTTATGAGTTGTTGATATTAATCTAAAGGTGCCAAATGTATTTCAAGAAGATTGCAAAGTTATGGTTAAATTGGTGAAACCGACTTAGTGAAGCGATGTGTCTATTCAGTTTATACTTGCGCGGTTGTAATTATGCTTGTGTTCTTAGTAGAGCTGACAAGGATGTTAAGAAGAGTTGTCCTATAGGTCCCATGATCTCATACTTGGTGTATATACTTATAGAAGGTCATTTGTGATGAGAAGAGTTGCGAAAGCCAGAGATAAGAAAAGCAGAGCAGAGTGTTAAAGCAGCAGAGATATATTTATCATATTTTGATAATATAGATATTGAAGTAGAAGCTTTCAGAAAATAGAGAAGATTTTTGTAGTGCTTTACAAGAGGTTAAAGCATCAACGCACAAAAGGAACTGATCAGACAAGCAGTGTCACAAACAACAATTCACCTTGTTGATACAGTGTGTATCAAATAACCAGAAGGTTGTAGCCTTCACCATTTGGACAGTGAGTCCTTGGAGAGTGAGTCTGCCACCCCTAACAGGGTTATTGTAAAAGACTCCTAACAGGGTCAGACCCTTAACCAAGTCACTATACTACTGCATTGTAATGAACAACTCCTAACAGGGTTGAAAGATCTTTTAACAGGGATTACTACAAACAATATAGTTCTTTGTGGGTACTAATTCCCACCAGTGTTTTTAACATTTGGTTTCCCCGTAACCAAATTGATGTGTTGTGTAATGTGTTATCTGAATGTGCATTTACTTTATATCAATCTGGATTAATAAGTATAAGAAAAGATAAAGTTGCTGATAACTGATTCACCCCCCCCTCTCAGTTATCCCTGAAGTATTCTAACAATTGGTATTAGAGCCAAGTGCCTTGGAGAGAAAGCCTAACAGCTTAAGGTAGATTAGATGGCATACTTCAGAAAAGAAAGCCCTAAGTTTGATGGAGAGAACTATCTGGATTGGAAGAACAAAATGATAACACATC
>MU223056.1:5161827-5199059 GCA_018584345.1 Thuja plicata | reverse complement strand
TTATC
Organism: Thuja plicata; assembly: GCA_018584345.1. Taxonomy (NCBI): domain Eukaryota; kingdom Viridiplantae; phylum Streptophyta; class Pinopsida; order Cupressales; family Cupressaceae; genus Thuja; species Thuja plicata. The sequence continues at coordinate 5,199,054 of MU223056.1, read as the reverse complement.
CATATGATGACATGAAGACTTGCGTGGATAGATACATGTTGTTGACATGTTTATTATGCTATGTTCATACACACAGACCTAGATATGATGTTTCAGTAAAGATATGTAATTCTGTTATTGACGGTTATAGTTCTGGAGGAATAACAGTTTAAGGTCGATGCATGTAACATGTTTATTGAGTTGCACCTATCTTTAGGATATGCATGTGTATATTCATGATGAGTTATGAGTTGTTGATATTAATCTAAAGGCGCCAAACGTATTTCAAGAAGATTGCAAAGTTATGGTTAAATTGGTGAAGCCGACTTAGTGAAGCGATGTGTCTATTCAGTTTATACTTGCGTGGTTGTAATTATGCTTGCGCGCTTAGTAGAGCCAATAAGGATGTTAAGAAGAGTTTTCCTATAGGTCCCATGATCTCATACTTGGTGTATATACTTATAGAAGGTCATTTGTGATGAGAAGAGTTGCAAAAGCCAGAGATAAGAAAAGTAGAGCAGAGTGTTAAAGCAACAGAGCTATATTTATCATATGTTGATAATATAGATATTGAAGTAGAAGCTTTCATAACACAAAGAAGATTTTTGTAGTGCTTTACAAGAGGTTAAAGAATTGACGCACAAAAGGAACTGATCAGACAAGCAGTGTCACAAACAACAGTTCACCTTGTTGATACAGTGTGTATCAAATAACCAGAAGGTTGTAGCCTTCACCATTTGGACAGTGAGTCCTTGGACAGTGAGTTCACCACCCCTAACAGGGTTATTGTAAAAGACTCCTAACAGGGTCAGACCCTTAACCAAGTCACTATACTATTGCATTGTAATGAACAACTCCTAACAGGGTTGAAAGATCTTTTAATAGGGATTACTACAAACAATATAGTTCTTTGTGGGTACTAATTCCCACCAGGGTTTTTACCATTTGGTTTCCTCGTAACCAAATTGATGTGTTGTGTAACATTTTATCTGAATGTGCATTTACTTTATATCAATCTGGATTAATAAGTATAAGAAAAGATAAAGTTGCTGATAACTGATTCACCCCCCCTCTCAGTTATCCCTGAAGTATTCTAACATCCTCTTTATAGTATTAATCATCTGAAGAGCTATAATCACCGTATCCCCACATAGGATCTGTTGATAATGCATATACAATAGGTTGAGGATTATCATCTTCCTCATCCGATTCTATAACAACCCTTGCTACTAAACATTGCTCTGCTGCATGAGGCTTCCTGCATACATCACACCATGGGTTTTATTCCAACATATGGTTTCCTTTTGACAATGGAACAGGAGTATTTAATTCTTTATTTATTGGTTTTCCATCTTTCCATGTTCTGTTATAGGGCATATCCTGCAATCTGTATCTATCAATCCTGAATGGTGGTCGATTAATTTGGTTGTATTTGGAATTATATTTTCCATTACTTGTTTTGAGTTCCTTGATCATATTCATAAGCTTATCTAATTTATCTTCCTCCTTGTACTACTTAAGAACTTTTGGATTGAATAGTCGAGTATCCTCCCTCTTAACGATTCTGCCAGATGCCTTCCTATCATTTTCAATAGTTATAGAAATTTTGAAAGCTTGTGCTAAATTAGATGGCTTATGAGATTTGATTTCATAATGATTCTTATTATAAAAAACACCCATGTAAAAATCAATCAAAAAAGCATCAACGGGTCTGATATCTCTCAAAATCCTATTTAACACCTTATTAAACCTTTTGTTGAATTCAACAACAGATTCATTTTGATTTTTCTTTATACTTTTCAATTCATGAGATGCAAAGGAAGTATCATTATGATCACCAAATTGTTCTATGAACTAATTAACAAATTCATACCAACTAGATATAAATCCATCTGGTAAACTTCTATACCATTCTGCTGCACCTTCAATGAGAGATCGAACAAATAGCTTCATATATACATCCTCATTGAATTCCTCAAACTCTTGGATAAATTTCTTCAAATTTATACAATGTATCTCAGCAGATTCTGATCCATTCCTAAAATTTTTGGAATCGCATTCCTTAACTCATTTATTATAACATTAGGGTATCCCATTATGATATCAAAGTCTAATTGTCTATATCTGTCAGACACCATTGGAGCTCTATAATTTTTTCTATTTTGATTATTTTCTCCTTGCCTTAGATTCTGATGATTTGGATTTTGGAAACCTTGATTATTCATTCTCAGTCCAAAATTCATATTTATATTAAAATCTCTTGGGCCATAATTTTGTCGTCTATAATTTTGATATTCATTATATTTTCTTCTTCCATTTTTTATTATGGTTTTCCCCATTATTTAGTTGTCCCCACTGACCATTCCTTCCATTCCCATTAATGTTCTTCTCACACTTTCCTCTATTGTCTAGTTCAAACAATGGATTAATATGACCATCATTGAAAATGTATTCCCCATTCTTTCTATGAGGAGGATTGTATACACCATTTATATCATCCTTAGTCATTATTTCATCTCTTGGTGATTTTATTGCACTTCTTTATATTCTCATCTTATTTAATATACCATCTAGTTGCCTCTTAAGGGCTTTGACCATCTCTTCATCATCTGAACCTGCATCATCTATTTCACAAAATATAGCACCCCATTTTCTGTCCTTCTCCTCTCTATCAACCGATTCTTGATTCATACCATGCTGAGGCTCATGCTCTTCCCTATCAACTCGGGAGAAAGGATTACAATTTTTATCATTACTATTATGGCTATGATGATTGGAATCAAGGAATTGATCACAAGAGAACTCTTGATCATTCTTATCATGGTGTGTTATGTATGGTATATACAACATCATCTTACTTTAATCCTTACTTATCTTTGTTGGTTCTAATTCAACAAAATTGTCTTATCTAAAAGACCTTCTTCCTAACATAAAATTTATGACTTATATGTTATAAAATTTCAAAAGTAGAGTCACCACTTTATTTATCAAAAATAAATTAATACTTCACTTTTCTGGGTTCCTATCTCTAGTAGAGTCTTAATCTTGAAATTATTACCAAAGATTTTGAAAGTTCTTTAAACTATCTTTAGAGACAAATCCCTAGTAGAGTCGCCAATATGTTGGTGCTCAAATCAATAGATTAGATTTCCTATGGAATTTCCAATTCAATGATGGGAAACCCAAGTGATTTGGCCAACTAACAAGCTCAACCCCAAAACAAGGTTGGAACCTATCCAATTCTGGCTATGCAGAACAAAGGATGGTAGACCTATACCTTAAACTTATCCTTCAAGTTTTAACGCTTTTTATAGAAGATGGAATACACTCCAAAATTTCTCTCTCAAGGATGGAAAAGGAACTTGAAAAAAATCAACTCAAACACAATATGCTATAGACTGCAAAACTAAAATACTTAGAGATCATATAAAATATTTAGTAAATGTGAATGCGAGCTTAGATGAATAGATGGATAGGATAACACAAAACTATAAACAATAAAATTAATAAATATAATCCAAATAGTGATTAGATCAGTGCCTTATTCTATCATGGGAAATAAAGTCAAAATCATCTCAACCCTATGTATAACCTTAGAGATAGTTTGTAAGAGACTATCACTTCAATAGTATTCAAATAACCATATATCTTAGGATAAATCCACAATTTTTTCTAATTGTATTTAACTCTTCAAATGACAAACCGATTGATTGTGGCCACAACAATTGAATTTAACCATACAAGATGAAAAGACCAATTGATAATATAACTATAAACTTAATCAAAAGTATGCACCTTCAGACTACTTTATTGAAGAAAATCAATAGCTTTTATACAAGGGACTAATAAAAATTGAAGTTGACTCAATTCCCACAAATGAAAGAAAAAGCACTTATCTTTATTGATTTTTGAAAAATGGTACATCCAAGTTCATGTTATAGTTGTTGATCAAATCTATCCAATCTGACAATAATGATTATCCCCGTTGTACTGACCTTGGTATCCTTATTTATATCAAGTCCAAAGGATGTGAACAAGCTTAAGATAAATACATCTGTTCATAACTAAAACCTAATCATAAGATCAACAACTGAACATTAGCAGTTACAAGAAAGGAATGATTAATCATCCTTGTAAAATTGGTTGTCGACCATAAGGAAAACAAACAATAATCACTTAAAAAATCTTTTGCGACTTGTTAAAGATAATCCAGAATAATCATAACTTGTCAAGTCCTTATATCATGTCTAAAATAACAATGATTCTTCATTATGGTTATCATAATACTTCGACCGCATGCTCATCTACATATTTTTCCTTTTATAATGGATATTATTTCTGGTGTGTCGAAGAGCTTTATCATTGAGAATAGGAATGTCGACATTGTCGACCACCCTTTGGTATCCTTTATTCTCATGCATACTACTCAATGGATGTCTGCACATATTATCTTTCACTATTTCACCAAGGTCACATTGTTCTATCAACAAATGGATCCATGTTTCACCACCTTCAAAACCCTGCATGAAAATGATAGCAATGAATTAAATGATAATCAAAACCCTAAGACATATATAAGATATAATTCAAGTATTTAAAATAAAGAAGATAAATCCATGTCATGCTACTACCCATACTTTCTACCCTTTTGACCATCGAAGACACGTGTCAAGATTGCATAATTTCTTAATGGATAAAAGTCTTGCATCTCTTGATCAAGGGAACATGTCCGCCGCTAATGCTTTTTGTGCTTTAACAGATGATCACTTTTCTTATAGTCTGTGGTTCCAAGACACATGGCGATCAAGTGTAATGCCTTGAAGAGTAAACAACACACATCTCATCTTTGAGGCATTATGCCAACCGTCGATGCCCATCAAACTTAACCATCGATTAATCTCTCGCTTGTTAAAAATCGGTCATCTTTTGATCTTGATTAAAACAACACCATTGATTAGACCCATGTGCTAAATGACAAGAGCTTTAGTAATTCAATTTTTAACCCATCTTATAAACTGATGTGAATCCTCATCATCTCGTTTGACCAATCAAGTGCTTCCATATGTATCCTTGTTGTCTCATCCTCAAACTTCAGTAGGCCCGAAACATGTGTCTCACTGTCGCGTTTCCTTGAAGACTAAAGGTCATGCATATTAGCTTCAAGGGATAGTGCCCACCATAGATCTTATTTGATGTTTAACCATCGGTTAACCTATCTTAGCTTGTAACCCTAGTGGGGCTGGGACATGTGTCATCATCATGCGATGCCTTAATGGTAAAGATCGTCAATCATCTACTTTAAGGAAAAACACCAACCGTTAGATGAATCTTGACTTTCTCAATGTATTAACTTTATTTGATCTCAGTCAACCAAGATAAGAGGAAACGTGTTAGCTAGGTGCATTCCCTTAAATGTTAAAGGATGTTCAATTATCGTTTAAGGGATAGCACCAATCGTAGATCTTTGCTGAGGTTTAACCGCGAACCACATCCTCCGAAAGGCTTGATATAATAAGCTTGATACTTCAACTCTCAGATCCATGTGGGATAATGTTGTTGAGTATAATACTTAATAAAACACTAAATCAAAGAAACCATCTGCTTTGACCAAGGTGATGCAAACGATAACCTCTGCAGGAGATGCACCATAACCACGGGGATACAACTTGCAAAAATGTAACACAGAGTTGCGCAAGAATAATATAATAAATTTAGGAAAATCCTGTGAAAACATAAGTAATGGATAGTTTTAGAATTCAAATATGAACACAACTAAGGTAAACACCATATAAAACATAAGAATTTACTTATAAAAGTAGAAAGATACTTCCTTGAGTTGTTTGGATATGCAAATTTGACCTGTAAATGTGGGTTCCACCATAGAGCATGAAGAAATATCTCCGAGTTAATTTGGATATCCTGAAGCTTATAATGACCATATGCAATGATCAATATGATATACTTGGTAAAACTCCTAAAGGCCCTAATAAGCACCCCAGGAGAAAAATGATGTAAAATGAGCCATTAGTGCTCCATGGGGTTAAATTGGGTAATTAGGGCCTTGAATAGTTTATTTGGTCCTAGGATATTGGAATCCATTTGGTTAATGGGTCTAGAGGTTGTTGGAATCCATTTATTTTATGTTCTATTGAATCCAAGCATTTGATAATTTTATTAGATGTTTACATAATTGTTTTGAATCTATTTGATAGTATTTTGATTGAGTCTCAAGCCAATAAGGTTGACTATACCATGACAGTCCTTATTTTGGCAGGGGTTTAAGAAATGGATTGAAGATTCATCCCCATACTATACTTACCATGATCGGGGGATGAATCCTAATAGTGTATATTAATGTTCTAACCATTTGTGATGCAAGGATAAGACGGATTTTCAGGGTGATCACCAAATGCATGACTGATTACATGATTTTGTGAAGGAAATAGAGGTATAGGAACAACAATGGAAGTTCTAGCTTCATGAGGGCTATGTTTTATGACTTGGAGTGCATGGATATGTCCATCTAATGGTTAATCAATGATTTTTGAGTCTAGAAAGGCTTAGAGAGTGGAGATTTGAAAAACCCTTGTTTTGAGGGCTTGGTGATATCCATATTGGGGGTTTTGTGTTTGCATTGGTTATAGAATATATTTCATTTGATAATCCTTTGATTTGAACACTATTGAGATACTATTGAGAGTCTTGGGTCTTGGGAGTAATTTTATTGGGTACTCGCTTTGTTAAATGGTTCATTTTCATGCCTAAAATAGGGGTTCAGTGAGTAGTTGGGTATTTTGGTCCAAAGTAACCTATGTTGGGTCTTGGATATGTTATGTAAGCTTGATAAAGGGTATATGAATCCTCCCTTAGTTTTCCTAGTTGTTTGGGAAAGTTGCTATTTGTAGTGCTTAGTCACTGAAGAGCTCAACATCTATTGTTGCTCAGTATATATTGTTGCTCGACACATACCATCGCTCAGTATTTCTCGGTATATGTCAGGAAGTTGGAAGTTGTTTTCAAAGGTGTAGAGCCTGTAGTAAGGAATATCCTTGAAGGGTTGAGAGATTTAGTCCTGTTGGACAAGATAAACCTATAGCCTCTGCATCATAATAGTTCTAACATTAACACACCTTCACTTGTTACAGACTCCCTACAAATAGACGTGACATAGTTGGTTAAGTCTCCAACCGTTACTAACTGACACCCTTTATAACTATGTTTTATTCCATTAACTAACACAAAGTCTTATTTAACTATTCCAGGCATAATTGTCGCCTACACAGGCGTAACATATCCTTCAATCTCCATCACTTTGAAATGGGAGAGAAGCTAATTGAGCGTAGAAGGGGTTGCAAAATACTTCGAAGGGTACTTTCCACACTCATTCAAAATAGTATTTATAAATATTTACTAATCAAATAGTTTATTAAATTATTAATTATTAAATGGTATATACTTTGTAAAATATATAAGCATACAACTTAATAATGTTATATTACAATAATATATAAATACTACGAGGATATGATTTCTAATAATTTTATGTTTGTACACTCTTCTTTAATAAGGAGCATAACTTGTTTTTTCATAAAAGAAAAAATAAATTATTCGAGTGATGAAGGTCTTCTTTGAGTCAAATAAAATATGAACAAAAAATTATGACAAATCAAAAAATCATGCACTTTCGACTACATAAATGTCATTTATCATAATTTACAATCTCAATCTTTTAAATAATGATACTTTTAATGCAAAATTTTATATTTTTTATTGGTGCATGGGTCTCATGAAACTAGTTCCACCTAAGTTAATTATGTAGTCCTTGTAGATTTTATATAATAAAATACTTTACAAGTAGAAGAGTTTTAGAGAGAAGATTTTCAATGTATTCAAAGAACTTATATAATAAAGTATATAAAATACTCATAGATCTTATCTAATGTTTGTATGTTTAGAAGTTCCTTTATGTCTTCTATGTAGAGTTAGCTACTAGAAGGTGTCATTGTTATGCACACACTTTCTCAATGAAAACTCCATAAGGTCAAACAATGATATGAATATGGATAATTTCGCATCGCACAAAAAATTGTATTGCACATGATAGAGGATCTATTTTATGATTATTGACATTCAAACCTCATTTTTTTCTTTATCACAATATGACCACCACGTGTAATCAGTCTAATAGAATTGAAGAGTGTTTTATAATGAAACAAGTTTCTCTTGAATGAAGTGCCCATAAACTTCAATATGTTTCATTTATGGATTTTGAATATGAGTCTTTAGTAGAAAGATTACATTTTTTTTATTATCATATAGTAAAATGATATTTTTATGAATACCTAGATGAAGCTCTTATAATATTATCTTAAGCCATATTGATTGCTTTTGCAACTAATATTGTATTAAACCTGTATATATTAAATAGTCAGGGAAGGTCATTGTTTTTTAGTATTATTTCATTCATTAGATACCACTCACACTACCATTTTGAAGACGTCACTTGGGTTATATGTAGAGCTATTAGGGCTATTCCTATAGGTTTTCAAAACAATCATGTTGCGGAAGCCATGGCGGCTTACCAGGGTCTTATGCTTGCTAAGGAGTTCAACTGCCAAAATTTTTGGTTAGAAGGGGACTCCTCAAACGTTGTGAAGTGTCTTATTAATTTTTCACCTCCCTCATGGAAAATCAAGAATATTGTTGGGTTTAATGGGAAGTAGTACTGAGAGGGGAGGGGTGAATTAGTACCTCTAAAACTTTTTCTTGTTCTTTAATCAATTAACCTTAGTAATCAATTGCATATCCATTCCATCTGATCTATACTATCTTTGTGTGAGTTATATCAATTCATAACATTAATAAACATACGAATCATTCATAGAAACATTCATGAACATAATTGACACATGACACAAGATATGATATCGCAGAAAACTCCTGCTGGGAAGTAAAAACTGCGGTGGGGATGACACCCACAAAAATTCACTATTTGCAGAATGGAAGGGGCCGGTTAAGGCTTACAATTTTGATCACTTCTGATGATCTAACCTGTTAGGAGTATCGATGGAGACCTGTTAAAGTCTACTCTATCAAGATCTTTTAGCAACATTGTTAAGTGTGCACTCGGTTAAGAGATTTGATATAGGACTGTTAAATCCACCTTTCTTGAAAGGATTTCTTACACTTTGCTTCACTTGTTAGAATGAAAACAAATTAAAAATTGACCTGGTAAGTGAAATGTCCTATTTCTGATATAGATCCTATGTAGTTCACATACAAAATAATATCTCCTTAACTGTGATTGAATAATACCTCTGATTATCGATTTCCTCTGTTTTTGGTTCTGCTAACCAAATTATTCTTTTTCTGCTCTAATTCTTGAAACTCTCAATTCAATCCATAGATGTGCTCATTCTGTTATCCTCTCTCTTTCACACACATTCTAATGAATGATTACATCATCTATTTATAGATGGATTGATTTCATCGAGTTGATGATAAAAACAATGTTGACTCTAAGATCAGGTTTACAACTTGCACCTAGATCTCCTAGTCTATGTGCTTTAAATCAGTTAGACTGATTAAAACACTTACATTAATGTTTCTTGTCCCTAAAGAAATAGATTTAAAAATAATTAAATATCCTATAAATAGAGTACCCTTTCTTTATCTGACATGGAAGTCAGATCCACTTTTTGCGGGCAACAACTGACTTTTAGTTCTGTCTTTTGGTCATGCTTGACTATCCTTCAGTTTTTATTGTCGGTTGCACTAAATCTATTTCATCGGTCTACACTGTAACTTGCATTTTGGGTTTCTCTGTCGGGTTCCACTTTAACTCTCTGTATTGTGGTTTTCGGTTTACACATTCCCTTGTGTCATCGGTTCATTCTGTAGTTAGTTATTTTTGGTGATCTGCCAATCTGATCTTCGGTTTTCCCTTTACTGTCTTTCGGTGTAAGCTTACCAAAAATGTTGTTTGAATACTAATGACAAATTAATGTCATCAATCCCCCCTTTGACATTAGTATAAAAAATTGATATGTACAAAATACTAACAAAATGTTAAGTATATACAACATATATAATCCTTAGTCATTTAATGACTCCCCCTATGTATATGCTGGTATATCTGTACATATGATATATTTTCCTTCTTCATATCACTGTCCCTTTATGAATGTACATATACATATCGACCTTTTTCCCATTCTGATTAAATGTACATAACATTTTTCAATGATATTTTGTACAGGTATCATTTCCCCCTTTATTTGATATTAAGGGCAAAGGTCAATTACCTTTAGAGTTTATCAAAAATGTGTGAGTGAGAAGACTTCATGTCTTCCATAATTTTCTCCCGTTTCTCCTTCAGGTTTTCTAGAGCCATTTGTTCAAGTGTTATCTTGGCATGCATATCATAGATGCTGTCTGCTATAGACATCTCGAGAGTTGCTATTAGTTGCCTTGCTAAACTGATATGTTGTTGTAGCAGTGTGAGATTTGGCAGAAGTTGAGCCTGTAGCTCAGTTAATTCTTCTCTGAATCATGTCTCTGCCTCCCACAGCTCTTTCCTTAACCATTTTACTTCTATGATCTTTTCATAATGTAGTTTGACTGCATTCTCTCCATCAGTTGTTAGGCTACTAGCACTATTTGCTAGATCTGTGTCTAGCTTTGCTATATTTTCACTATTTTCTTGAGTGAAATTTTCAAGTGTGCTTAGCTTTTAGATTAAGGTTATAGCTTTAGATATAATGGGGTCTAATTCAGATATGAATTCTCATAGCTTACCTTATTCTCGACCACTTCTTGGCTGATGTTCTCTAGAAGATTTTGTTGATACTTCATTTCTGCTCTCTCCTCAATTGCCTTCTCAGCATCAACGTTCTGAGTTGTGATTGCGTTAGTAAGGATAGCTTGTTGATCAATAATGGTCTTGCTTTGATCAATATCAACATCAAGTTTAATTTGGTGCATAATGTCCCGTGTTGTTTCTAGTACCATTGATTCCTTATGCTGTTTCTTCAGCTTTTCTTGTAATGCCTTCCTTTGGCATATCTCTCCATATTCTTACAGTGCATCCATGTCAACTGTAGTGGGATCACACTTTAGTATTTCTATGATTTCATCTAGTGTAACCTCCAAATTGTTCTTCTTTGTCTTCTTCTTCTTTTGTGACTCAGTGGAATGTAGCACCATTGCTAATTTCTTAGCCTTTTCTATTGTGCTTGATGATGTGACTTGTTGTGCTTCTTTTTGCTGCTTTGCATCGGTTTCATCTTGTCGGGTGTCTGCAGACGTCTCTACATTCACCTTAGCATTGTTGGTGGCACCTTTTTCTGTCTTCTCAGGAGTTCCATATTTTGGTTTGTCTCCTTCATTTGAGTCCTTTGCATTATCTGCCTCGGTGTTCTCATTCTTGTCTTGAGTTTCCACATCTTTGTCCTTATCTCCTTCCGTAACCTTGTTTGTGTCGGTTACATATTGAGTGTCTCTAATGTTTTGCTGACCATCAATGTTTTCTTTATTTTCTTCCTCTCCTGCATCATTTTGACTTTCCTTGTCAGGTGATTTACTTGATTCTTGCATGATATCGATAGCTTGTATCAATATTGGTAGTTTGCTTGGAATGTTCACCTGTGCTCCATCAAGTGTTGTGTCCTATTCATCAGTTGTATCTTTTACAACAGTGACATCTTCATCCTTATTGATTTCATTAGCTGGGTCATCGGTAATGTCAATGATATTGGTATCCACAACATTGTAATTTGTGGTATCATCCCATATTTCATCTACCATATCTGCATTTTTATTCCCCGCTGTATCATCTTCCTCTTTATCAAACTCAATGGATGTATCATCTTTGTTTTCCTTATCAACATCTTGTTGTTGAAGGTCTTTGTCGGGGCTGTCTTTCTCAACTGGCCTATTCATGATCTTGCACCATTTATTGTGACTGTCCTTTTCAAGTTCAATCAACTTGCCTTCAAGAAATTTTTATGCCCTTAGCTTCGGTGATAATTCTTTCTTGTGTTTCTCGGTCATTTCATTTATCTCTACCTTTGTAGATTTAGGTGGCATTAGAGACACAAGTACTCTCTCTCTGATTTCTTTCTCATTCACCAAAGAAAATGTCCAACAGGCGGATAATCTATCAAAGAGTTCCTGTGGTACATAACTTTCTTCAAATTGCGTGGGTACATATTTGAAGTTATACATCTTAGCTATCATGGCTTCTTCAATTTTGTTTTGATCTTCTTGATTTCTTTTCCCCTATTTTCTAATGTGTGGATCAGTAATAGATCCAGAATTGGCAATGTAAACAAAAATGTCATCAATAGTGTTAGGTTCTTTTACCTTGAAATTTTCTGCCTCCAAGGCTTCATCTCGCTGGGTGTCCTCTATGTCCTCTCAAGTTTTGATGCATTTTCTACCCTTCTTTTTTTGTCCTCTCTTTGGTGCAGGGGCTTTTCTCTTATAAGTCCTGACTTTTCCTTTTTTAAGAGGTGAAGGAGTAGACTCTTTGGATGTTTGGCTTCTGGTCCTTGAAGCAACTGTAGTTCTGGGTCTCTTTGATAGTAGAGGAGGTGGTGAGTCTGACTCTATTTCCTCCGAGTTAGTCTTTTCTTCATCTTTACCGACAGACACCTGTTCTTTGGTTTCCTCCTCTTGTTCTATCTCTTCATCTTGCTTAGCTTCTTCCTCCTCTGCAGATAGAATCTTCTTGAGATTCTTTACCATTTTTTCCTTTTTCTTGACTTTCTTTTTGACTACTAGGCCTAATTTAATTCTTGTCTTGGCCTCCTCATATATGCCAAACCTTGGTTTCTTTTTGTCTAGTGGCTCATTGATTAAGGCATCAATTGCCTTTGTTGCAATATCAATGTTGATCTCATATTACAGTGGTTGCAACCATGCTGTTCTTGCTACTACAGATTTGATGTAAGTATGATCTGTGTTGACCATGAAGCATATCTCATCCTTATATTTCTCAATGAGTCACTCAGGGATTCTTACCCTCTTTTGCATTTGGTCTTTGAATACATTAAAGTATTCATCCATGAAAGTTTCAAAATTTTCTCCTAGAGCAACTATATGCTCACTGATTTGCATGGTTACCAGCTTGGAGCTGTCCCATTTTACATCTCCAACCGATGGGAACTTTTCTTGTAAATAAAATAAATTACACATGATTAATGAGCCAAACTTACAGGTGTTTGACTTTGCATTCCTGATTATTTTAAGAATTTCCTTTAGCTGATTCAAGAGTATCTCAGATAAGTCCAGTTGAGTACCTTTCTTCACAACTTTGTAAGCTGTGTCCACAACACCTGATGAAATACTAATTAATTTGCTGGCCTAGAAGAATTTGTATCCCAATACACATGCACCAAACTTAATCTCGTCATTGGTTGTTGTTGTCACTTTCAATCCACGACCATCCCATTTGGCTCTAGTCATCTTTTTGGTCTTTGCCTTCAGTGGATGCTTTAGTGCCTTCACTTTATCAGTTACGGGGTAATCGATGACCACATGGATGGCATCTCGGGTGATTTCCTTTGGTTCATCCAACCATAATTTGTTATTGTGCATTTTTCTTAGCACTAACTGAATCCAATCAGTTTTGAAGACCTTAGAAAACTTTAGGGCATTGGTAAGCCCTTTTACCTCAATGTGTTTTTCTTCTTCCTTAAGGGTTCCATCATCGTTACAAAGCTTCTGGTAAGCTTCTTCCATTTTAGACGTTCCAATTTCTGCAATCTTGCAGTGTATGAAGGATCAGACATCTTCAACCAGCAAAACTCTAGCTGGTATGCATGAAAATGCACCAACGTCATCTGGTTGTGAGGCAACCTTTGGATGAATCTCATATTTGGGTTCCTCACATGCATTGTTTTTGATGATTTTGAATTCATCCTTCTTTGCTTTCTTAGCTTTTACGGATCGTGATGTTGATGCCATTTTCAGAAATTAGGGCTTCTGTGTAAATGCGTAAAAACACAGAGTTGTTAGTCTGTAGAACTTACTATTGTGTCCGTAATGATCTCTGAACTATTTTTTAATGCTTATAGGTCAAGTCATGATCACTCTGCAACTTGGTTCCTTTCTGCTCAAAATCACCTTCGCTCGCTCTGCTCTGGGTGTCGTGACAAATGAGTCACTTTGATGCCCTATTTATAGTTGTTGCCCTAAAATGCGGGTAATAAATACTCACCAACTCATCGATGTTTAAAGACTCAATTTTTCAGTGAAGACTTTATCACCATCGGTGATGCTTACAATGTTTTTGAGCAGTCAAAGTTGACTTAGCCTTTACCGATAGGTTTTGGTAACACAGATAGCTTGTTCGTGTGCTTTGTTTACCAATGTGTCTCGGTCAGTACTAAAAACTTTTTCTTATAACCAACATCTTCTCGGTAAATGTAGGGAGTCTTTGCTTCAAGTGTATACTGATGGGTTTTGATATATATGCCCGAAGACATTGTTTTCACATTTTTCAACAAGTATAACAATGATGCATCTATCTTATGCTAATTTGGAATTATTTCATCATATTATATAGCTAATGTAAAGTAATAGCTTAGGGTTAATTCAGTTCCATACTTACTTGTTCTTCTTGGGTGGGGTTGGTGATGTCACCAGATCCATTGGATGGGGTGTCACCATTTGCATTGCTCATTCCAGCTTCATCATTGCTCGAAGCTTTTATCCACATCTTATCTCTAGCCCTCTGGAAATCTTCAATGGTGTTTCCATTGGGGTATGTGCTTGTCTCTGTCATTCGGTCTCTGCAGTCCTTTTTGAGATGACCAACTTTATGACAGTGTAAGCATGCCATTCCGGGGTTAGTCCATCCTCTAGACTTTCTAGCCACAGTCTCATACAGTTTGCACCAACGTGGCCATATCTACCACATGCTGTACAATTTTCCCAAGTATTCTAGTCCCATACATATTGATTATTGATTCTCTTCGGTTGATATGGAGTTTCTTGACCTTTTGGCTTCTGTGCTTGCCTTTTCTTTTTCTAGCATTCAAGACTTGTGTGCCCATTCATCTTGAATGTAGGACAATATTTTTCCATGTAAGTTTCCTTCTTTGGTTGATCCATTTTAGACTTACATTCATATGCCTTATGTCCTTTCTTGTTACATTTTTAACAAAATCCTATGAATGAAGGTGTAGATTTAGGAATACCTTTCATTTTTCCTCTGCACACATTTGCTGTGTGACCTTGCTTTCCATAGTGTTTGCATGTAAGCTTTCTTGGTCTTGGATTTTCATAAACATTCTTTGGATTGGATTGATTTGATGATTCTCCATTTTTGATAAAGCCTAGACCATTGTTGTTGTTGACTCTTCATTGTCCTTCCAGAAAATCATCCATTCTTTTATTGCTCTCTTCAGCCTTTCTGATAACTTCATTATGTTGTTTCTGAATTCTAACCTCATGCTTTAGTTTTTTATTTTCTTCTCTTAGTTCACCAATAATATGTATTCTTTCAATGATTTCAACATTCACTCTGTTTGCTTCTTGAATCATAAGAATAATTTGATTTGTGAGCTCATGGTGATGCTCAGCATGCCTTTGAATTTCTAACTCCTTTTCTTGAAGTTTCTCTATAATCTTCCTCTTGTCATCAGTAGCTAGTGTTCTTTCTATTTCAG
Source organism: Thuja plicata (assembly GCA_018584345.1). Lineage (NCBI taxonomy): Eukaryota > Viridiplantae > Streptophyta > Pinopsida > Cupressales > Cupressaceae > Thuja > Thuja plicata. The sequence goes on along the minus strand of MU223056.1, from coordinate 5,183,401 downwards.
CTTGTCTAGCAGAACTCATCACATCAATCATTCTAACCATCTGGGTCTCTTGACCGATTTGCAGCATCTTTATTTGCTCTATCAGATGTTGATTGATCTCCCTTAGATTTGTGTTGTTTTCTTCTGATGTATCTGATGCTTTTCTTTCATTTGATCTTGAAGACTCAAAGAAATCTGCAATCTCTTCTTCTTGATAATCCTTTTCATTTCTCTGGGTTTCCATTCCTTTCCTCTCATAAAGCAATTGTCTCATGCTGATTCTGGCTTCTTTATACTGCTCATAGAACATCTGTATCTCAATATTTTTATCAAGTTTGTACTTCTCATTGTATGATCTTTTCTCTCAAGACTTTGAGCTTTCCAAGAAGAGACTTATCTCTGATACCAATTGTTGTGTTTAATGAGAAGTAGTATTGAGAGGGGAGGGGTGAATCAATACCTCTAAAACTTTTTCTTGTTCTTTAATCAATTAACCTTAGTAATCAATTGCATAACCATTCCATCTGATCTATACTATCTTTGTGTGAGTTATATCAATTCATAACATTAATAAACATATGAATCATTAATAGAAACATTCATGAACATAATTGACACATGACACAAGATATGATATCACAAAAAACGCCTATTGGGAAGTAAAAACTGCGGTGGAGATGGCACCCACAAAACCTCACTATCTACAGAATGGAAGGGGCCGGTAAGGCTTACAATTTTGATCACTTCTGATGATCTACCCTATTGGGAGTATCAGTGGAGACCTGTTAAAGTCTACTCTATTAAGAGATTTTAGCAACACTATTAAGTGTGCACTCAGTTAAGAGATTTGATATAGGACTGTTAAATCCACCTTTCTTGAAAGGATTTCTTACACTTTGCTTCACTTGTTAGAATGATAGAAAATTATAAATTGACCTGGTAAGTGCAATATCCTATTGCTGATACAAATCCTATGTAGTTCACATACAAAATAATATCACCTTAACTATGATTGAATAATACCTCTGATTATCGGTTTCCTCTGTTCTTGGTTCTGCTAACCAAATTCTTCTTTTTCTGCTGTGGTTCTTGAAGCTCTCAATTCAATCCATCTATGTGCTTGTTCTATTCTCCTCTCTCTTTCACACATATTCTAATGAATGATTACATCATCTATTTATAGATGGATTGATTTCATCGAGTTGATGATAAAAACAATGTTAACTCTAAGATCAGGTTTAGAACTTGCACCTAGATCTCCTAGTCTATGTGCTTTATAACTGTTAGACTGATTAAAACACTTAAATTAATGTTTCTTGTCCCTAAAGAAATGGATTTAAAAACAATTAAATATCCTATAAATAGAATACCCTTTCTTTATCTGACGTGGAAGTCAGATTCACTTTTTGTGGGCTGCAACTGACTTTCGGTTCTATCTTTCGGTCATGCTTGACTGTCCTTTAGTTTTTACTATCGGTTGCACTAAATCTGTTTCGTCAGTCTGCACTGTAACTTACATTTTGGGTACCTCTGTCGGGTTCCACTTTAACTCTCTGTATTGCGGTTTTCAGTTTACACACTCTCTTGTCTCATCAGTTCATTCTGTACTTAGCCATTTTTGGTGATCTGCGAATCTGATCTTCGGTTTTCCCTTTACTGTCTTTCGATGTAAGCTTACCAAAAATGTTGTTTGAATACTAATGAAAAATTAATGTTATCAAATATAATGCAAGGTGCTAAGGAGATTATAAGAAATATGAAAAAGTGTATAATAACCCATGCTTATTGTGAAGTTAATGGAGTTGCTGATTGGGCAACTATGCTTGGAGAAATGATAACATATACACGTGGAAAGCTGAAGTGGATATACCATACGATATTATATATTTCATTGTGAAGGAGCGTATCCACGATTATTAAAGAATGGAAAAGAAATTAATTAATGATGGGAAAGATGCTGAGTTTTGTAAGGATTAATTATGACTCTATCATTTCCAATACTGTCTGTCGCTTTCATAATGCCACTTCTCACTGATTATGGGTGTTTTTGAATAATATTGTTAACACACAAAAGATTGAGGGTTTCAGAACTAAGTAAATTGTGAAGAGAAAAATTCAGCCTGAGAGAAGAAAAATGGGTGGTAACAAGAAGAGATATGAGCCAACGAGCTGCAAAGAATGGATACAGAATGATCAGGTGTGGAAAATTCTGCAGAAAGGTGGTCTTAGAGTTTACATGGAAAGGCGTCATGGTCGTAATCTTGCCATTACAAAGTATTTCATTAAACATTGGAAGAATGGGAAGGTTTTCTTTGAAAACCAGTGGATTGAAGTTACTGAAGGGTTGATTGCTTAGGCCACAGGTATGTCAAAGGAGGGTATGATATTCTACCATGATAGAAGTATTTCAGATAAAGCTCCAGATAGATTTCCCGAGGATGATACTGAAGCAGCCATACTTGTCAAAAGGGTTGGTGGGTACCATAACCCCAAAAATATTAGTCATCCTTGGTGCTTCATTTTGTACGTGGCTATCAACTACATCCTATGAGCATCATTTCGTCATTTTAAATCACTTTAGATATGACAAAAAAATTAGTATTCCATATTATCTCTTTAGTTCTATGAGACATACTATGAGAAGTCTGCAGAAAGACCCTAATGGGGATCATGCTTCTCATCAAGGTCTTATGGTTTTAATTTACAATATGTTGAAAGTTAAGAAAGTTGACAAACCCTTCCTTAAGGGTAATTCCTCTGGTGATGATGAAATGAAGGATGAGGAGTCAAGTGATCAATTTGAGGAGGACACTAAGGATGAGTCAATGGGTACTCCAGGTAACAATTCCAAAGGGAAAGGAAATCATAAGGGTAGTACATCAAAGAAAATTAGTAAAAATAAGGAAAAGATGGAAGAGTCTAATTCAGAGTTTGAATTAGAGGATGACAATACGAATGAGGAGTAGACGAAGCCTAAAGGGAAAAAGAGGAAAATCCCTCACAAAAAGGAGAAGAATACAAACATCAAGAAGGTTAAAGGAGGTGAAACTAAAAATAGTATTTTTATATCCTTAGATGAGGAGGATGAAATGAATGAAAGCCCCAGAAAGAATAAGAAAAACAAGGGCACTAAAAATCAAAAAGAGATTGAATGCAAAGGTGATGATACTAAGGATGACACCCAAAATGTTCACCAAAACATGGAGGAGACCAAAGAAATTAGAAATGACAATGCAGGAAAGGATACTACCCCTCCTGGTAACCAAAATGACAATGTGGACACTAATTAGGTTTGTAATGATGCTGGCAACAAAGGTAAAGGTGATGTTCAGATTGGGCAGGATAAAAAAGAGAGCATTCTGGCTTTTGGCTGTTTTATGGTTAACATAGTGCATGAAACAGAAAAAATCAAATCGAACCTTAAGGAGTAGGACAAAATTGTCAACATGATTAGAAAGGCAAAATTTTCTAACAAGCCCTTGGCTACTTGCTTGGAAGATTGGATGGAAGCTATGCGCAAAGGTGAGTCCTTTGGGGTTCTCAGTGGCACAATCCTCCAAATAGAAATAAGATTAATGATCTGAGCAAGGAGGTCAAGGAAAACAACTATGGATGCAGGATTACCAGATTAGAGAGTAAAGTGGAGAAGCTGGAAGGCACCCTAAAGAAAATTAGTGAGAAAAGATTCCAAATTTTGAAAGCCTTTGCGAACCACAATAAGATTATGGTTACCAAAATGGAGCAAAATAGGGGAGAGGAAACCAAGGAGATTACAGAAAGCACTGGGCCTGGTAAAATAACCTGCGCTAGCACCAGAAAGAAGGATGCTGATCTGGAGGATTTGAAGGAATCTACAAGAATTATGGAGCTCCTGGTAATCTAGGCTAAAGAACTGATAAAAACTTGCTAGTTGTTGCCCTGCTTTCTTTTTCACTGTCTTTTTCTATTGCTGCATGTTTTATGTCTGCTCTCCTTTTCTGCTTTTAGGGCCTTTGACCTGTGTTACTTCAGGTGTTGTAGCACATTTTTGTGCTGATCTCTAATGATTATCTGTTGATTTCATTGTAAAAGGTTTTGGGTCCTGTTGGGACTAAAAAAAGAAGTAAGGGTTTTTGAAGTACCATGTCAAAACTTTGCATTTTGACCCCCTATAAGTGCTTTTTGAGCTTATTTGCCTTGATGAGATCCTAAGGTCTACCATGCATGTAAGTTGTTAATCACCTTTGTTTTGAAATTTGAAGACATCCCAGGTCATTAAATTTGAGTTTCAAGTTGTTTCATGATGTCTTGGTTTCAGCACTTGTCAAAATCTGCATTTTTGCCCAAGTGTTAATCTGTTGTAACAGGCCTAGTTTGCCTTTAAATATCTTGCACCCAGTAATGTTTCATGACCCACCACATTGGGGATTTTTAGTATGCATATCAAAGAACCTATGTTTCAAATCCCAAGTCATTTCGATATGTTTTGACTAGTTTTCAGACCCTTCAAAGTTGGTAGTTTGTTGTTGTCATGCATTATGTAATTGATCAGAATTCTGAGTAGCCCTGTTTGTCTGATTGTAACTTTTGACCTTGTGACTTAATTGAAAAAATCCCTTTTGTACTCCATTATAGAGGTCAAATAATTCTCGAGTCTCCATCTTCAAGTTGCGAAAAGTCTATTTGGTCAGTTTGCTAACTGCATTTCATTTGCAGTTTCTATCAGTGTGCCAAACTGCCAAATGCAGATTTCTGAATGACCTACTTTGAGGTATTAGAATTTCACACCTGATTGAGTGAAATGGATAATTGAAATATCCCCTGTATTATAGGCATGGAAATGTGCTATCCTGATGATTTTCAGGTCATGATGAATACGTTTGCCCAGTTTGCCAATTTGATTCCGTTTACAATTTCTAACATTTTGATGCAGATCAGTTGAATAGTTTGGTCAGAGGCCCTGTTTGTGAGGTTATATCTTTAATACCGTGATTGGTCACATTAGGAAGATGGTTTCCCTGAATTATAGACCAAATTTTCTCCAAGTTTGCAACATTTCAGTTCCTGAGGGTTTTGTTTGCACACTTTTCAAGACTCTTTTCATTTACAAAAATCACTATTGCTCATATTTTCTACTTTCTACATTTCCAAGTGGCTACTTTCGAGGGGCTTCCAAATGTGCCTGGATGATTTTCAAGAGGCGCCCTTCTAGATCTGTATTCTTCATATCACATACTCCCAACATCCAGAAGCTTGGATCTTAAGGAAGTTGTTTGACTTGTTTTAAAAGTCAAAACCAAATGCAGTTCATTGCTATTGGACAGGGTAATTTGTAGGATTGTTGTAAAGAGGCGACTTGGGTGTTTAAAATATTTGAATCTATTGCGTTTCATCAGATGTCACTTTGTAGTATGGAAGAATGCTAAACATAGAACATGTGTGGCTAGCGCCATGCTCTGGTTACTTAATCTTGTTAGTTTTTAAAGACAGCCCCAGAGGTCGGATGCCATTAATGAGTTAAGTTTGCAGAAATGTGAAAAGTTATTAAAAGCACCGTCGACTTAATGCTTCATTGTCCATTTTTGGTGGATTTTTTTTAGATATTAAGGTTATAAGAAATGGCTACAGATAAAAACTTTCCGTATATGACTCCATGATTGGTGATTTAGTGCAATTGTCAATCGTAAATCTGGTTCCAGTTGTCAGATTTCAAGATATTTGTTATCAATAAACATCAATATCTTTGTGGATAGATAGCACACAAAAGTGCAATATAATGTTGATCGGTGCTCGTCCCAACTTAAGTATCTCATTTGTTGAAGCCAAGCAATTGCTATCCCTGCAAAGCAATCAGAAAAAAAAGTCAGCCATCATGATCAAGGATTGTGCAACACTTGGTGGAGATTTTTGTTTATTACAAAGTTTCAAAACTTTGTAAATTGCAAGTTGCACTGGGATTTTGAAGTGAAGGATTCTATAACTTTTCAAAACATTCAAAGTGCATTCCAAACAAGCTCCACACAACAAATTGGGGGTCAATGATATAATCTATTTGAGTTAATAGAAAATCACATAAACCAAAGAAGATTGCGCATTGTGGAAGGGTAGAGGCTCTTTTTCCAAACATGGGGATCACAACAAATGTTTGGTAGCCTGTGTGGAAGAAAAATGAAAGAATGGGATAGCTTGCAAAATTGGTAAGTGGAGGAGACTAGGTGACATCTGTGCTAACTACGGAGTTTGATATTCAAAATAGCAAATGCCTTTTGGATCCTGTGCTAAATGCATTGTGGAGGATTGTTTTTCAAACAACACTTAATTTCAAATGTCTGCACAGATGAGAAGGAGGCAATGAAAACTTGTTTTTTAAGAAAAATATTAGAAACCATGCATCATGGAGCGCATGTGAGAAATAGAGGTGTTGTGCTAGCATTGCGAAGGGGACAACAAACAATTTTTTTAAAAACATTTCAAAAAATTTGCAAAGTATATTGCCATTTCTAGCGCAGACAAAGAATGCAAATGATAGTTGGCAGGTGTATTGCAAAAGTTTTAAAGCCTTTAATACCTGCGCCAGTATTGAAAGGGAAGAAGGCTATGCATCAAAATCTGGAAGCACAGAAAAATTCATGTAAATTGCTTACAAATGCAAGGTGAGATGAAGCCAGTTCTGCGCAGATTTGGGAAGGAGGCAAGCAACTTTTAAAACTTACAATACAAACTAAGATGGAGATGCAAAGCCATCTCCACTACCCTATCAGCCAGGATGATTGTGCAAAGGAGGAAGGTTTAAAACACTTAATATCAATGTCCTGGAAGCCTACCAGAAAAGGGAAGAGGAGGCCTGCACAATATGAAGCAGAGAAAACATAAGGAGCCAGCGTAGCATATGCCTACGCTGGATGATTGGGAGGAGTTCATACGTTATGCGCTTGGTAAGGAAGGTGCATCAAACAAAAAGGAGATGGGATGCTTGTTCCAGCAACTGAAGATGTTATAGGTCTCTCTGAATTGGAAGATGTTGAGGCTGCAAGGTGAAAGTTACAGAGCATAAATAAAGAACAATGTCTTCGGCTAGCGTCTGTTTTTCCTGATCATTCTCGATATACATTGAACAAAACTGTTAGTTTTGTTCTAATTGGGACTTTAATCGACGCTCTCCGGACTCTAGGTCACATGTTCTAATGCGGATGCCCCTTATCAGGAAAGTCTTTCTCCAACAAATTCAGTATCAACTTATGCTAATATTATTCTAGATGTAGAAAAGGGTTCTGATGGATCTCCACCACTAGAACAAGATAATACAAAGTCAGATTCCAGTCCTTCCAAAAATGAAATTTGCTTGGACACTCTTTTTGTTTGAGAAATCCATGAGGCATTTCGGAGGAAATTGGGATGTGAAACGTCTGTTAAGAACAAGCAATGGCTTAAGTCACGCACAATCTACATGAAGTTTGAAATCTTGAGAAATGAAGAGACATTTATCCCACATTCAGTGGGTGAAAGCAGTTTTTAGTATTTATATACTAAAACCCACAATACATGAAAAAAGTAAAAGAACCAAGAGGCCATTTGGTGGGCCTCTTGGCTAGAGACTTAGTGCGCGGTGGGGCCCCATATTTTGGACGAAAATGCACAGGAATCCTAAAAAAACTACAAATCCATTAATCCCACATTCATCATGAAAGGGGATTTCATAGTGTTTATAAGCAAAAAGTCACAACATGTATTATGAAGAAGCAAGAGGAGGCTATGGGCGTGCACACAAGAGTTGAGGACTTGCCTTGAAAATTGTGCCCAGAGGAATGACTCCCAAATTTTGGTGGGACCCACAATGTTGACATGGCAGGTGACTGGGCATAAGAGGCTGCATATTTGGGCACAAATATCGAGGTGCCCAAAATTGATGAATGACTTAATGGCTTAATGAGAAAGTTGAAAGGAAGATAAGCCTAAGCCATTAAGAAATTGGTTCATGTGGCACAAGTGAGAAGTAGCGCCCAGTGGACCAGTCAGCCAATCAGAGGATGCCACGTGACACCCAGTAGGCACCAAGTAGTGCAAGTCCATTGCAGTTCAGAGGCACCAATGAGAGATCGACACGTGGTGCCAAGTGGACCTGCGAACCAATCAGAGGGTGACACTTAGTGCATTCCGGTGAGATGTGCAGATTTCAAATTATTTTTTAATTTAAATTCATTTTAACAAGTGGGTTAACTAGTGTGCAAGTTGAAAAAGAATCAAAGGTTGACTTAATGGCTTAGGGGAAAGATGCTCACCATCTACCCTTTAAGCCATTAAGCCTAAGCGACAAGTGGCACATTCTGGTGCATTTTGAGGAATTAATGAATTAATTGAAATATTTAATTAAATCCATCACAAATGGCAAAGGATTAAAAAGTGAGAAACTTCAGAAAGATCCAAGGGCTGACTTAATGGCTTAATGGAAAGATGCTCACCATCTAACCACTAAGCCATTAAGCCTAAGTGACAAGTGTCACAATGAGATAAAATATAGAAAAAGGGAAATATTAATGTTAAATTTGTCCCATTTTCAATAGTCCAACTATTGAAAAGTATTTTATTTCAAGTTGAAATATTTCAAACTTTTAAATGAAAATATGCACGGGAAGGCAAACTTGGACTAAATTTTTAGAGGGCAAATTTGATCCAAAATATAGAGTATCATATGTTGCCAGAAAGGTTTTGGAAAGTAGATCATGATTTTGTAGATCAATTGAGGAAAAATCAAACCAGATTTTTGTAGTTTTAGTTTGAGCAGTTGCAGATATTTTTGGGGACAGAAAGGTGTCGGTGACTGGGTTATTTTTTCCTTTCTCCTATATCTAGTTTTTTCTCCATTGTAACAGGGATGGTGAATTCACAACTGCATAGAAGACTTCAGATTATGGTTTAGTTTTGAAGCTTTGTGTCTTTTTGAATGTTTTGAAACATAAATACATTAATGAAATACAGTGGAATCTCCAGTTTTAGATCTATGGTGTCTTTTTGTACTTTTATTCATGCTCTTGTATGTTTAGTCAGTAAGGCATTCTGAACATGCTGGTTACATGGTAACTATGCAGTTATTTATGAGCTTCCTTCAAGGAAGGAGTCAGTCTTGTGAGTAATCCTAGAGGGCTAGATATTAATACGAAAATCTAATAGATAGATGTGAAAATGAAAGGATAGTTTGTAAGGCACTCTGTCTGCGATCTTGTTTGTGTTCTTATTAATTAGTTTTCTATAGATTTACATTTCATTGGACTCTTTGCCCTGGATTAGGCACTGGTCTAAGTTCTGAAAGGTAGTTCTCATCATCAACATTCAAATATTGAAAATCTTTTACTTTTTGTTTATGAACATGAATGTCCAGAATCTATACTGAATAGTGCAGAAATTGCTGGAGATTCCTTAAAGAAATGAATCCATGGGTTAGCCTTTCTAGTTTTGAGAACTTAAAAAGGAGAAGGATTATAAATCCTTAGTCCACTATGAGATTCTCTGTGATTCAGTGAGTCAGTAAGTAGGTACACCCGCCTGAGTTTGTGGAGCTCAAAGTGAAGAAGGATTATATCCTTGTTAATTAGCCTTTTCCATGTAAGAATCTATGTTGGGAATAGAGGTCAAGCATTGTTGATATATTGCTGATTCTTGCAAGAAAAAGAGCTAACAAAATGGCAACTCTACTGGGGAGAAATGGATGTTTGTAAAGTCTGTAATGACTAATTTTTCATTGTCCATTTCTGGACCGGTTCATGAATCTTAGTTCCATACTTGTTGTGGGTGGCGACAATGTTTAAATTTGAAGAATCCTGGTTGTTTGTGCCAGTGTAATTTATGATTATCAGTTGTTATTTGATGTTTAAGATTAGCAAGTTTAAGACGTTTCTTTCCTTGCTTGGCTGAATCGATATTCAAATCTGATTAAGAGAGAGTGTCAAGAAAAAGAATCTAAAATTTGTTTAGATCTCTTTGTGTGAATAGCCTGGAAGTGTTTTTATTTGTAGTGAAAGGAAGAAAAAGACTGTGTGACTTTACTGGTTAGAATGAACCTAGAATTGAAAAGAATTTGGCAAATAGATTTTGCTATTTGAAAGTTCTCCTCTGAAAGGAGATGGTGACTCTACGAAGAAAGAACCTGATGAAGCTACGCAAAAGGCTCTAAATACACAGTGTTTCAAGTCAATAAATAAAGAGAACAATTGCTGCAAATTTCATCCAGTGGTTGGTAAGATTTGGGGTGTGCTGGTTCAAAAATTTTGGTAAAGAATTTTGTTGAGATCTTGGGTCTGCTATTGTAAGAAGTGGACAGAGAACTTTCAGCCGTCTAAATCTTAAGGTATTTTCATTTTTCATGAATTATTTTTTTTCATGAAAGAAATTTATACAAATGTTTAGCACAAAGTAGGAGAACCTTTGAGTTTAGTTGCATACTTCAGTAGGAAAAGGTTTTAGCATGTTTGATGTGAAGTATTGAAGTATGCTGTTGTAAAAGTTAGTGGAGAGATTATACAACTGCTACAAGATAGAAACCTGACTTTCATTTTGGTGAATAAATTATTGAGTCTGTGAAGAATGGAGGATTTTAGTTCACCTAGTGGGCAGCGCGTCAGTAGTATCAATAGATCTATCTCTACTAGAAGGTACATGCCATTTTGTTTTGATGGCATACGTGGTTTTCCCAATATTATTCCAAATAACATTAGAGACAAATTGCCAATATTTTATGGGAAACAACATGATTCAACAAGTCAGCATATTTAGTTGTTTGTTGATTTGATGGATGATTTTGAGATTTCACATGAAGATGTTCACAAGAAATTATTTGTTCAGACTTTAAGGGATGATGCTCGTGAGTGGTTTTCTTTTTTACCAGTGTGTTTGATATCCTCTTGGAGTGAGTTTCATTCAGCCTTCATGTTGCAATTTGGTGAAAGAATAAGTGCACATGATGCATTTACTGAGTTGTTACAAATTAGGATTGAGAATGAAGAACTAGTTCCTAATTTTAACATTAGATCCAGAAAGGTTTTTAATGATATCCCTGAAAATTGTAGACCCAATGATCAAGTGTGTGTAGTTATCTACTTTGATGCATTTGATGAGGATATGAGCTATTTGTTGCAGGATAAAGAACCTAAGACTTTTCATCAAGCATTCATGGCAGCTATAGAGATTGACAATAACATGAAGTACAGACTGACAAAGAACCATTTCTCTAGAGGTGTTTGCCGGGAAGATGCATTTGAAAGTGAAAGTGAATGTCATGTCGAAGTTTCAAATACAGATCAGTGTGTAGTATGCCCTGCTGTTGTAAATAATGTTGTTGAAATTTCAGACTTAAGAACATGTGGTGTTGGAGTTTCTTTGTTACAAAAAGTTGATTCTATTCTTGTTGAAAAGAACACATGTGTTTGTAATTTTATAGTAGTAGATGATAAATTTGATTCACTTGATGTTTCCCAAATGCAAGAAGTGATTTCAGTTGTTGCTTCTCCTATTAATGAATTGTATTATGTTGAGAATGTTACTAAAGATGATGTTGAAGAACATGCATCTCAGTCTTATAGGAATGAAGAAGCTGAAAGTTGTGTTTCAAGTGATGAGAATAAGAGTGCTGATCCGTCATGGCATGAAGGAGCATCAAATGAAAATGAAAGTGATCAGTATATACCACAGTCTAGTGATGCTGATGAGGCTGAAACTTGTTATCCAAGTGAAGGTGAGGACAATGAAAGTGTTTGTCCATCTTCCTATGAGTCCGATGCAACATGGGAAGAAGAGAGCAATGATGGAAGTGAGTTTTCTCATGAAAATGAAGGTACAGTTCTTTCTTCCGAATCTAAAAATGATGTTTCATCCCTGTATGGTATAAATCAGCTTGTAGTTGATAGTTTTGAATTAAGTTCATCATTGAAATATGAGGATAAAGAAGTAGTTGAAGAATGCATTTCACATAATGATGAGCTACCTAGTTGTGCAAGGAATGCCATAAAGTTGTAAGTGATTGTAATTATCAACATGTATATAATTCTAAGCATGGAAGTGATTCTAATTGTGGTATACCAACACGTAATGATAGTTTGAAAAATGATTGGTGGTCTTCCCATTTTAATAATCTAGATGAAGACAATGCAAGAAATATTGATTTATATTCCGCATGCTTGATTGGTGAAGTGGATGATGTGTCTTCATGTAATGGTAACTCTGATTTTTCTTCCTCATATGCTGAAAGTACACATGATGTTGATGTTGAAAGTAGTTTCAAGGTGTTTTTTAACCTACTGTATGATGAGGATGATGATATGGATCATCCCATCATTTGTCAAAATGTGTACAAAGGAGATTTGCATGGAATTATCAATCCATTTTTTGAAGAGCATGATGAAGTTTCAGATTTGGTTAGTTATGATTTTGATGATGATACAATGTTATACTGCAGTAAGAAATCATATTGCTTCTCTTCTAGTTGTGACAGTGATTACGATGAAAATGTTGTGTTTGGTGATGAAAGATATGATCAATTAATTGTTGAAAATCAGCCGGCATGTGATAACAAGTTTTATGATGATTACTTTCATGTTGTTGCTAATTCAGTGTGTGATTGTGAAGATACACTGAAAAATTGTGGAGTAATTTTCGAGGCTGATGTTGATGACATGTGTGAATACAAGTTTGATTACTCATTTGATTTCCAGTTGGATACACAAGGTGAGTTACAAATTCATGACACATATGACTCATTTGGTGAAGTAGAGTTTGAGCACTTTATGTTTCCAATTGATACCATGCATAAGTCAGTTTATGAGGATGAATTTTAGTTTGATATTAGTATTCATGAGCATGCTGATATATATTTTCATAGTGAACAAGATGAAGAAAGTGTGTCTAGTTTATATATGCACTATGAAAATGAAGAGAGTTGTTTTGTTTTTCCAAACAAGGAGATTGAAGATGTACATGAAATTGGTGAAACTGGTATGAATGATACTTGTAGCTTACCTCAAGAAAATGTAAATGAAAATTAGGTTTATGACAGTGGCAAGTGTTGATTTCAGTTGTGGAAATTTTTGAGGATTTTTGTAAATGATATACATGTTGTATAGTTTCTTTCCCTTCATTCGTGTGGTGTCTTTTCTTTCAATAAAAGGTTCCTTGTTCTTGGAGAGAAAAAGTTTCAAAGGAGAAGAGAGAGAAAGTGGAGATAAAGTCTGATTTGTTTCTGGGTGGTCTGCTGTACCAAGATATCTAAATCCTTTGCATGCCTGCATGGGGCACGCATCCTTAGTCAGAGCCACTGTTGGGATTGAAAAAAGCAGTAAGGGTTTTTGAAGTACCATGTTAAAACTTTGCATTTTGATCCCCTATAAGTGCTTTTTGAGCTTATTTGCCCTGATGAGATCTTGAGGTCTACCATGCATGTAAGGTGCTAATCACCTTTGTTTTGACATTTGAAGACATCCCGGGTCATTAAATTTGAGTTTCAAGTTGTTTCATGATGTCTTGGTTTGAGCACTTGTCAAAATCTGCATTTTTGCCCAAGTGTTAATCTGTTGTAACAGGCCTAGTTTTCCTTTGAATATCTTGCACCCAGTAATGTTTCATGACCCACCACATATGGGATGTTTATTATGCATATCAAAGAACCTATTTTTCAAATCCCAAGTCATTTCGATATGTTTTGACTAGTTTTCAAACCCCTCAAAGTTGCTAGTTTGTTGATGTCATGCATTATGTAATTGATCAAAATTCTGAGTAGCCCTATTTGTCTGATTGTAACTTTTGACCTTGTGACTTAATTGAAAAAATCCCTTTTATACTCCATTATAGAGGTCAAATACTTCTTGAGTCTCCGTCTTCAAGTTGCGAAAAGTCTATTTGGTCAGTTTGCTAGGCCTATTCCATTTGCAGTTTCTATTAGTGTGCCAAACTGCCAAATGCAGATTTCTGAATGACCTACTTTGAGGTCTTACAATTTCACACCCGGTTGAGTGAAAATGGATAATTGAAAGCTCCCCTGTATTATAGGCATGGAAATGTGCTATCCTGATGATTTTCAGGTCATGATGAATCCGTTTTCCCAGTTTGCCAATCCAATTTCGTTTGCACTTTCTAACATTTTGATGCAGATTAGTTGCAAAGTTTGGTCGGAGGCCATATTTGTGAGGTTATATATTGAATACCGTCATTGGTCACATCAGGAAGATGGTTTCCCTGAATTATAGACCAAATTTTCTCCAAGTTTGCAAGGTTTCAGTTCTTGAGGGTTTTGTTTGTACACTTTTAAAGACTCTTTTCATTTACAGAAATCATTATTCCTCATGTTTTCTATTTTCTACTTTTCAAGTGGCTACTTTCGAGGGGCTGCCAAATGTCCCTGGATGATTGTCAAGATGCACCCTTCTAGATCCGTATTCTCCATATCACATACTCCCAATATCTAGAAGCTTGGATCTTTAGGAAGTCATTTGAATTGTTTTCAAAGTCGAAACCAAATGCAGCTCATTGCTTTTGGGGACGGTAATTTGTAGGATTGTTGTAAAGAGGCAACTTGGGTGTTTAAAATCTTTGAATCTGTTGCGTTTCATCAGATGTCACTTTGTAGTATGGAAGAATTCTAAACATGGAACATGTGTGGCTAGCGCCATGCTCTGGTTACTTGATCTTGTCAGTCTTTAAAGCCAGCCCCAGAGGCCTGATGCCATTAATGAGTTAAGTTTGTAGAAATGTGAAAAGTTATTAAAAGCACCATCGGCTTAATGCTTCATTGTCCATTTGCGTTGGATTATTTTCAGATGATTAAGGTTATAATAAATGGCTATAGATAAAATCTTTCCACATATGACTCCATGATTGGTGATTTAGTGCAATTGTTAGTCAGAAATCTAGTTCCAGTTGTCGGATTCTCTCTTTTCAAGATATTTGTTATCAATAAACATCAATATCTTTGTGGATAGATAGCACACCAAAATGCAATATAATATTGATCGGTGCTCGTCCCAACTTAAGTATCTCATTTGTTGAAGCCAAGCAATTGCTATCCCTGCATAGAAATCATAAAATAAAGTCAGCCATCATGATCAAGGATTGCGCAACACTTGGTGGAGATTTTTGTTTATTACAAAGTTTCAAAACTTTGTAAACTGCAAGTTGCACTGGGATTTTGAAGTGAAAGATTCTATAACTTTTCAAAACATTCAAAGTGCATTCCAAATAGGCTCCACACATCAAATTGGGGGTCAATGATATAAGCTATTTGAGTTAATAGAAAAATCACATAAACCAAAGAAGATTGCACATTGTGGAAGGGTAGAGGCTCTTTTTGCAAATATGGGGATCACAACAAATGTTTGGCAGCCTGCATGGAAGACAAACAAAAGAATGGGATAGCCTGTGAAATTAGTCAGTGGAGGAGATTAGGTGAGGTCTGCACTAACTATGGATTTTGATATTCAAAATAGCAAATGCCTTTGGGATCCTGCGCTAAATGCATTGTGGAGGATGTTTTTCAAACAAGACTTAATTTCAAATGTCTGCGCAATAGAGAAGGAGGCAATGAAAACTTGTTTTTTAAGAAAAATATACGAAACCATGCATCATGGAGCGCATGTAAGAAGTAGAGGTGCTGCGCTAGCATTGAGAAGGGGACATCAAACAATGTTTTTAAAAACATTTCAAAAAATTTGCAAGTATATTGCCATTTCCATCGCAGACAAAGAATGCAAATGATAGTTGGCAGGTGTATTGCCAAAGTTTTAAAGCCTTTAATACTTGCGCCAATATTGAAAGGGAAGAAGGCTATGCATCAAAATTTGGAAGCACAGACAAATTCATGTAAATTGCTTACAAATGCAAGGTGAGATGAAGCCAGTTTTGCGCAGATTTGGGAAGGAGGCAAGCAGCTTTTAAAAATTACAATACAAACTAATATGGAGATGCAAAGCCATCTCCACTACCCTGTCAGCTAGGATGATTGCGCAAAGGAGGAAGTTTTAAAACACTTAATATCAATGTCCTGGCAGCTTACCGAAAAAGGGAAGAGGAGGCCTGCAAAATATGCAGCAAACAAAACATAAAGAGCCAGCGTAGCATATGCCTACGCTAGATGATTGGGAGGAGTTCATATGTTATGCACTTGGTAGGGAAGGTGCATCAAACACAAAGGATATGGGATGCTTGTTCCAGCAACTGAAGATGTTATAGGTCTCTCTAAATTGGAAGATGTTGAGGCTGCAAGGTGAAAGTTACAGAGGGTAAAAAAAGAACAATGTCTTCTGTTAGGCTCTCTTGTTCCTGATTATTCTCGATATGCATTGGATGAAACGATTAGTTTTGTTCTAATTGGGACTTTAATCGATGCTCTCCGAACTCTGGGTCACATGTTCTAAATGTGGATGCCCCTTCTCACGAAAGTCTTTCTCCAACAAATTCAGTATCAACTGATGCTAATATTATTCTAGATGTAGAAAAGGGTTCTGAAACCTCTGTTAAGAAAAAGCAATGGCTTAAGTCGCGCAACATCTACATTAAATTTGAAAGCTTGAGAAATGAAGAGACATTTATCCCACATTTAGTGAGTGAAAGCAATTTTTAGTATTTATATACTAAAACCCACAATACATGAAATAAGTAAAAGAACCAAGAGGCCATTTGGTGGGCCCCTTGGCTGGACACTTAGTGCGCGGTGGGGCCCCATATTTTGGATGAAAATGGACAAGAATCTTCAAAAAACTTCAAATGCATTAATCCCACATTCATCATGAAAGGGGATTTCATAGTGTTTATAAGAAAAAATCCACAACATGTATTATGAAGAAGCAAGAGGAAGCTATGGGCACACACTTAGGAGTTGAGGAATTGCCTTGAAAACTGTGCCCAGAGGAATGACACCTAAATTTTGGTAGGACCTGCATTGTTGACAAGGAAGGTGACTGGGCATAAGAGGTTGCATGTTTGGGCACGAATCTTGAGGTGGCCAAAATTAACAAAAGGCTTAATGAGAAATTTGCAAGGAAGATAAGCCTAAGCCATTAAGCCATTGGTCCACGTGGCACAAGTGACAAGTGGCACCCAGTGGGTGCAAGTCCAATGCAGTTCAGAGGCACCAATGAGAGATCAACATGTGGTGCCAAGTGAACCTACAGACCAATCAAAGGGTGACACTTGGCGCATTCTGCTGAGATGTGCAGATTTCAAATTATTTTTTAATTTAAATTCATTTTAACAAGTGGGTTAACTAGTGTGCAAGTTGAAATAGAATCAAAGGTTGACTTAATGGCTTAGGGGAAAGATGCTCACCATCTACCCTTTAAGCCATTAAGCCTAAGCGACAAGTGGCACATTCTGGTGTATTCTGAGGAAATAATGAATTAATTGAAATATTTAATTAAATCTATCACAAATGGAAAAGGTGTTGGAAAGTTGACTTCCAAAGGATGCATGACTCGTTTTGTGTTGTCATCATGGCAACAAAGTCATACTATGTTTCTGTCATGAAGGAAAAATGACTAAGTATGGAAACAGGGCAGACAGAGATATTCAATGATCAGCTCATCAACACACGTGCGAGAGATTGAGTCAGCATATGTGCATTCAAATATATGTTCTATGACATGTGTAAATACTACATCCAAACATGCATAGTATGGTACAAATAAGTTACAGACAGATCAGTAGACTAGCAGTCCAGAAGACAGAGCATGAAAGCCGACTAGTGTTTTGATTAGCGTGAATTATTTGGTTATGTAATGGATAAGCACCTTTGATTATATATTTGTAATGATGAAATTAGCATTGTTGTAAACATGCTTGAGTTGACTTGTTCGGAAGTGTTGTGTATTTTTTTTTAGGGCTGACTAGAGTCCTTTTTTGGGTCGCACCTATTTGGATATGAACATATAAGTATGTAATTTAAAGTTATGTTACAAGTGTCGATTATTATGTAAGAGGAAGATATAGAAGAGAAGTAAGATGAAGTCAGTATATGATATAGCTCTTTAAGAGAGTAAGAACATTCACGCATACACAGAACTGATCAGACAACAGTGTCATCACAATATTTCACTTTTGATATAGTGTATATCAAATTTCAGAAGGTGGTAGCCTTCATCCTATTGGACAGTGAGCCTAGGCAGTGAGCCATATACCTTTAACAGGGTTTTGTAAAAGACTCCTAATAGGGTCAGACCTTTAAATAGGTCATTGTACTCATATTGTAAAGACTGCTTCTAACAGGGCCAATGAACTTTAACAGGTTCATTATACCTAGTACAATATTTGTGGGTACTAATTCCCACCGGGATTTTCCTCTGATCAAGGTTTCTCCGTAATCATATCATGTGTTATGAGTTCTTATGTTAAGATTCATTCAATGTATGTTTGGTTTATGTTTAAGTTGATGAAAAGTATATTATAGACAAACACTGATTCACCCCCCCTCTCAGTGTTTCTAACAATTGGTATCAGAGCTCTGGTCCTCTGAAAGAAAGTTTAACCACTTGAGGAGATCATGGACTCAACAGAAGCAAAACATTTGAAAAAGAATCTTGAAGCAGCTCTTGAAGATCTTGATAGATCTGAAAAAGAAAATGAATAACTTAGACTTAAAGTTGATGGCTCACAAATGCTTATCAAGAAATTAAGGAAAGATTTGAAAGATTGTTCTACAAGTGATTTAGGGAAAATGGTCAAAAAGCTCAATGAAGAGAATATGTCTCTAAAAGATAAAATTGAAAATCTGGATGAACAGCTCACAGACAACCAAATTGCTATTGAAAAAAAGATCAAAGAAAGAAAACAACTAGATGATGAACTCTTGAAAGTAAACATGAAAGTCCTGGAATTGGAAAACATAAAGAAGAAGTTGGAATCTAAATTAACAGAAGCAAAAGATAAGATTGATAAACTCCACACAAGTTTTGATTCACTTCAATCTCAGCTTAATGCACAAAAGCAAAAAGGCGACACTACTGGTCTTGGATACAGTGTAGCACAAATTGAAATCAACTCATTGCAAGAAAGAAAGAAAGCACATGAAGCATCTTCAGAAGCAAAGAAAGTTGAAAATGTTGCAGAGATCAAAACAGATCCACCTAAAGGGGAAATCAAGAAAGTTAACAGAACTTGTTATGCATGTAACAAACATGGTCATTTGGAAAGAGATTGAAAAGAGGTAAGACCTTTCAATCATTATTGTTTCTCTTGTAATAAGTTTGGTCATAGGGCTATACATTGCATAACAAATCAAAGAAATCAGTCACAGCAGAATCAAAGAAGAATGAATCAAAACAATCAGAGAAATCAACCTCAAAGAAATTTGCAGAACACTACATGTTAGATATGTAACTACAATGGTCACATAGTAAAGCAATGCAACATGATGAAAAGGAACATCAGACCTCCTATCATCTGTCACACATGTGGAAAGGCTGGACACAACTTAAGGTTTTGTAGATACAGAACTCAAAAGAAAGAGGATCATAAGAAATCACTATTTGAAGAAGAAGGAGAAGTCAAGTTTGTTCAATAAAAATAAGATTCAAGCAAATTTGGGTTGAAGTAAAGAAGGACAATAATGTTGACAAATTAGTTGATGCATCCATAGTGGACGCACCCTCTACTTTTGCTTGAATAGACCTTCTTGGTCTTAGGGGGAGCTATTCTAGCTCAGGACCCCTGAGTGGCTGGTATACTCACCTCTGAGTATGTGCCTATGGATTCATGGTTATAAGCACATAATATTGCTGTATGCATACACGCATTGTCTCAAATGCATCAGGATCAAATTTGTAAATTCTTTGAGTAATTTGTGTACGGTTGCAAACATTAAATGCAGTAGCTTTTATAAAAAAAAGTAAATGTTCGATCTTCTTCACACTTCTATTTGAGATCACAAAATTTGGAGAGCACTGGAGCACTGAGCATCAAAGCATGGAAGCATAACAGATTTGGTAGTTAAGCAAATGGATAAGAAGTTGAAACGGAACCCTAGCAGTCGTGCCGTTTCAAAATTTTGTGAAACCCTACTTAATCAAGTTCCAAGTAGGTATGGCGACTCCAGTAGTATTTGATATTGCAGAGAGGAAGAGATTTGTATTCAAGAAACATCCATTCAAATCTACACTAGATGATGTAGAAGGAACTTTCTCCAAAACCCCGCTAGGTGTTGTTCACGTAGAAGATATCCGTGCACATATTTACTGTAAGAAGGAAACAATAGGAGATATCAACATAGTCACTCATATGGGATCTATGATGAATCTTGACTATACATTCAAGGATGAGTTCGCACACTTGATTGATAACCCTATCTTTGAATACTCTAATGCGCATGAGTTTGATGAGCCAGAATAGGTGAAGATTTTGCTAAGAAGAATACATGATGATATTTACTGGATTGGTGAGGTTCCTGTGCGTATTATGTGCTAAAATGTTGACACACTTCTATGAATCATTCCATCTAAGGTTGCTCAAGAATGAGGCCTCAAATATCAATCCATAGCTCTCTAGTCATAGAGTGCAAAGGTGTGAAATGGAGGCCCTCAGATTGACCTAGTTAGTGCCTATTCAAATACACTATGAAACGAGAGATTCAAATGCATGAAAATGTGATCTACTCTATATGATAACAATGCATGAAAGAAAATTAATCTAAATGATAACAATGCATGATTAATCTATGAAAGGAAATACAAATGCAATATTAATCTATGAAAATAAACATGAATCTAATCTACATGAGGAGCCATGAATGCAAGAAGAAGAAGACAAGAAAAGAGAAGTTGCAATATCCAAGCTCAAGTGCTCAAATCCTCCTCCAAAATTGCTCTCCAAACCTACAACATAACAATACTATGAAAACCTAATATGATTGATTGATGTTATCAAATGAGAAGGAGAGATTTCCTTATAAAGAAAAGTGAATGGTTGAGATTAAGAGGCAAAAATCAAAGGCTATGATTAAGAGGCAAAAACCAACCACTTAGGAGGATGTGAAGAAAATGGATTTTTATTTAATTTTCATTTAATTTATTTCTTTTTTCAGCAATTAAAGTGCTTTAAGTGGGGATTTTTATTTATTTAATTAAAAAGGGTTTTTCTTTCAATTAAATAAATTAGAAGAATTTTATTTAATTAAATGGGAGGAATTGAATTTAATTAAATAAGAGGAATTTAATTAAAAGGGAGATTAAATGTTTTAATTAAATAAGAGGAATTTTAATTAAAAAGAAAATTAAATCTTTTAATTAAATAAGAGGAATTTTATTTAATTAAAAGGGAGATTAAATATTTTAATTAGATAAAAATGATCAAACCTTAGGAAATATTGAAATAATTGAATAATTAAATTAATTACAATTTGATCAAAGAAATTGATTTGAATTGAAAATGTTCCAAAGCATTGATTCAGAAATTTGATAAATTGATAAAATGATAAAATGGGGCCCAAAGTCTAGGCGACCATTTTAGGGTGCAAACATTTGCCCCTGTGTGTGTGTAAATGGGTACCTGTTGAAAATGACACAAACACTCAATAGGTCATTGCATTAGCTTGAAAGGTTAGTCAAAATGTTCAAAATCACTAATATCGGCCTATTGCCTTCTAACTAGAAAG
>MU223056.1:5097472-5131520 GCA_018584345.1 Thuja plicata | reverse complement strand
TTGAATAAAGGAATCCAATCAAATAAAACAAAGGACTCATTTCTAAAGTTAATATTACTCTTTTTCATAAGATTTTCTTTGAGCTGCATACTTTTGCAATCTATAAAAAGAAAGTTATCTATAAGTAGGGATATACTTACCTCTCTGCGAAGAATTGCTGACAAGCCATCCGCGATGTCAAGAATGGTTGCTCCTGTCCCTTTCCATCGACAGATAATACCTGTCTGTTCATAATACTTCTGATTATGGAGTATACCTTTATTATCTAAATTTATCATGTTAGACTTAAGCTTTGAGGCTCCTTTGCTAATTGAGAGATCATAATTGACTTTACTGTTACGTCTATGTGGAGGAGTATAAACCAAGTTGGAATGACTTGAAAGAGAAGCTTTAACATAACTGATTTGTTTACCTTTAGTTGTATGCGATGGTACATACTTACCTTCCGATCTTCGATGGGGGGGTGAGTATTTCTTTGATGCTATGGGATCCATTTTGTTCAGATGTTTAGGGTTTCTATCCCTCTTATTTTGCTGATGCTCTTCAAGATTGAAAAGAGCATTTTGATTTAGTCCTCCAGAATCTTCAATATGAAACCCTAGGGTTTTGCCAAATGAAGGGGGGAGGCAATTCACATTTGACAGCGTTTGTGCACTGCCATTATGTGACTGATCCCTAAATTTACCCTTCATTTCCAAACCCCTGTTCTGCTTATTTGAAATTGAGTGGATTCCGGAGCGGAAATACTCTGAATTCAAGGGTTCAAAGGAATTCTTTAAACATAAATCTTTACTGCAATATTTCAAAGGAAGATCGCTAACCTTCTTTTTCCTTTTGTCCACTTTCCATTCCATGTCTTTAGTCAGGGCAACCTCCGGAGCTTCCTGTGCTGCTTTATGTCTCCCTCCCTCCAAAGCTGAATGGGGCTCATAGGGTTTTTTAATTGGATATTTCCTAGACTTAAGGGCCCCCGCATCTCCAAGGTTGCTTGATTCCAAAGCAGCATATTTCATCTTGGAAAAGAAGGCAATTTGGTGATCCAAGGATTTGACACTGAAAATCCTAGGGATCACCATCTTATATTGGACTAATACCATTGTGCTAGGCTTTGCTACATTATTTATATTTCCTTCGATATGATTTTTTGATGAATCATTATGAATCTTACCCTCTACAAGACTTTTTTCCTTCTGAGATTTAATGAAGGCTTTAAGATGGTCATAGTTAGGTTTGGAGGAGCGCATGTCTGACCTCCTACAGTCGATGGCCTTGTGGCCATATAGCAGGCAGTTAAAACAATAACCTAAATAGCCTGTATTGCTGGTATCCAAGGCCATCGAATTGCCATCCTGGTTCCCACACTTTCCACCTGTGATTCCATCTTTAGCATTCATAGTGTTGTTACCTTCCTTACTATGGTTCGCGAAAGTTAACAGCCCTAAACCTAGTTTTGCTAATTTCTGAATTCGCATTTTTTGCCAAAATCTTCTTAATAACTCTCTAAAATAATGTGTACTCTGCCTTATCTTATTTATGTACATGTACCTTCAAATAAGAGGAATTTAATTAAAAGGGAGATTAAATGTTTTAATTAAATAAGAGGAATTTTATTTAATTAAAAAGAAAATTAAATCTTTTAATTAAATAAGAGGAATTTTATTTAATTAAAAGGGAGATTAAATCTTTTAAATAGATAAAAATGATCAAACCTTAGGAAATATTGAAATAATTGAATAATTGAATGAATTACAATTTGATCAAAGAAATTGATTTGAATTGAAAATGTTCCAAAGCATTGATTCAGAAGTTTGATAAATTGATAAAATGATAAAATAATAAAATGGGGTCTAAAGTCTAGGCGACCATTTTAGGGTGCATACACGTATCACTACAGACCTAATCCATGAATTAACTGGACTCCCTAAGACTAGACCAGTTTTTCCTATTGGCAAGGATGTCACGAAGAAAATTGAACAAGTTTTCCTTTCTAGAAGTGACAAGCGCGGGATGACAGTTGACCCTATCAAGGAAGATGACATAAAACTTCTAACAATGATACTTGGGTATAAGTTTCAGCAAGCAAGCAGGTTGAACAGTGTCTCTGCAGCAATAGTCCTAGTAGCTATCAGAATGGTGAAGGATAACACTCAATACAACCTATGTGAGATCTTGCGCGCTCAATTGATTGACAACATTCGAATCATCAAGCATGACAGGAGAAAGATATTCAGGTTTGGATCTTTGATCATCTACTTGTATTTCCATATTGTTGGAAAGGTTGCAAACCCACAATGTCTAAGATTTCACTTAAGGCCACTTTAGAGAGCAGTGTAAGGGATGCCATGGATATGGATATCAAGATATTTAGGATCAAGATGTAGAATAAGTTCAGATTATCTAAGAAGATAGTTGACAAATATAAGGATACCATATGTTTCATTGTAGAAACAGATTGCACTTGCATGGAGGCAGTTGAACCTAGAACCAAATGGATTCATCCTCTTGGTTATGAAGTGGAAGAACATGTGTTAGAAGGATATGCACAAGTTCTATTGTTTGATCCCAAAGATCCTAATGAGCCAAGGTGGGGCACTTACAGAGAGAAGACCAATGAAGTAGATACTATCTTACACAGTGCTGATAACAAAAGAAAGGCATCTAAGATCACATCGAGCATTCTAAAAGTTCATGGAGTCACTCAAGAAGATCTTGACAAAGCTAGAGAAGCCAAGATAGCCAAAGAACTTGAGAAGGCTGAACAGATCCAGAAGAAGAAGAAAGTAGAGAGCACCTCTGCGCCCTTTACCACTATTGACCTAGACACATCTCCACCTTCTATACCAAGCAAGAAGACTAGAGGAAGAAAATAGGCGCGCACAAATCACCCATCCTCAAGGAACACTCGGAGAAAAGCAAGGAATACTCAAGCTCCTCTTGAGGTAGGATTTAGACCTATTCTAAATGTTTTGAAGAACAAGATTGTAAATGAAGGGAGATTAGATACACTTTCTAAAGTCTATGACAAGTATCAAGAAATGGATATAATAGAGATACATTCTATGATCATATCTCATATGATCAAGTTTAAGAAGTCTATTCTTGAACTCAAAACAGTGATACCGGATAAGTTATGGAACATACTGGAGATCATGAAAAGACATGCAATAGAGGAAGACATGAGGATTAGAGAAGAAACATTGGATACTCTTCTCCCTGTATGCTCACATGATGAGAAGGATTTTCTATTAGATCTGGTGAAGCCTCATCTCAAAACTAAGACAAGGACTTTACAGATTATGAACAAAGAGTATGAGAAGATAGGTAAAGAGACTAAAAAGGCATTTGCACAAGTATTTATGGATAGGCACATGTATCTATCAATGATGCCTACTACAAAAATAACTCCAGCTCCTCCCAAACAGGTTATAGAACCAGTGATTCAGAAAGCACCTATAACAGGTCCACAGGTTTTAGCACCCACAGTGATAATAACTTCTGATACAGAAAAAGGCTTAGAAGATACTATAGTGGTTGATAATATCAAGATATCCATGACAGCATCTGAAAAAGACATGGACAAAGTTGATAAAGCATTTGTAAGCACTAAAGAAATGTGCACTGATGATACATCTACACAACAAGATGAAGTTCCCTCCAATGATCCAGCTGACTTGAATAAAGAAAAAGGTGATGAGATGCCAATAAAAGAGATACTAGTAAAGAGTGAAGGCATAGATACCAGTCAGAATACTATATTCTCACCATCCACTCAACCATCTACCTCATTGTTGTCAAGGTTAACTCCTGATTCAGCAAGTCTAGACACTTGGGGAGAAGAAGACCTAATCAAGATCAACGTTCTTGCTATGGAAAAAGAAAAAGAGAAACAAGTGACGAGGAACCCTCACTTTTTAGAATCAATGAAAATATTGAATGACTTAGTGCCTGCTGACAAGAAAGTAGCCAAAGTTCAATCAGTTGAAGATGTGGACAACATTCTGACAAACTTCAAATCACATTTTACAAGTCTAGTAGACTCTGCTACTAAAATTGCAGAAGATGAATATAAGAAGGAGAGACTGAATGAATTGGTAATGAACTTTACCTTAGACCTAAAGTCTTTAAAAATTGGGCAATCCATATTGAAAGAATTGGTAGCTAAGGGAAAGAAAGTTATAGCCAACTACATGGACAAAGTGAAGTTCACCTCTGAACACATTAAAAAGATAGAAGAGGATAAAATCATGGTGGAAAGCATCAGAAAATTAGTTGAGACATCCACGCAAGACATGAACATATACAATAATGTTTATCAAGGTCAGTTAGACAAGATTGAAAAGGCTAAGTTGGAAATTAGCAAGATAAGAGTCAGACAAACTCAGTTGAGAAATGCACTTGCGCTATCCCTAGCAATCCTTAAGGAGAACATCAAATAGATTGATGCCACCATTGTGACATATGATCAAGGTCCTTGCATGGATCTGATGAAAATGGAGAAACTAACATATGCTCTATGCGCACATCTTCAGACAGTAGATGTAATGAAAGTATTCTGGCAGAAAGAGATCCAATCTCTTCAGATTATATACCCTAAAGTTTTCATGGAGTAAGTATGTAGAAGACTTACAAGTTTTTGTACACCTTTGTCATTAATGTCAAAGGGGGAGTAATATAGAATGTGTATATATGAGAAGCAGTATATGTATATATCTATAAGATGTTATGATATACGGTTAATTCTTGTGTTAAGTCATTTTGAGAAACTTGGCCACATTCCTTTGTTGCCATAAATGACAAAGGGGGAGATTGTTGGCAAGTTGACTTCCTGAGGATGCATGACTCATTTTGTGTTGTCATCATGGCAACAAAGTCATACTAAGTTTCTATCATGAAGGAAAAATGACTAAGTATGGAAACAGGGCAGATAGAGATATTCAACGATCAACACATCAACGCATGTGCGAGAGATCAAGTCAGCATATGCGCATTCAGATATATGTTATATGACATGTGTACATACTACATTCAGACATGCATAGTATGGAACAATAGTACCGATAAGTTACAGATAGATCAGTAGACCAGCAGTCCAGAAGACAGAGCATGGAAGCTGACTAGTGTTTTGATCAGCGTGAATTATTTTGTTATGTAATGGTTAAGCGCCTTTGATTATATGTTTGTAATGATGAAATTAGCATTGTTGTAAACACGCTTGAGCCGACTTGTTTGGAAGCATTGTGTATTTTGTTTTAGGGCTGACTAGAGTTTTGTTTTGGGTCGTGCCTATTCGGATATGAACATATAAGTATGTAATGTAAAGTTATGTTACAAGTGTCAATTATTATGTAAGAGGAAGCTATAGAAGAGTAGTAAGATGAAGTCAGTATATGATATAGCTCTTTAAGAGAGTAAAAACATTCGTGCATGCACGGAATTGATCAGACAGCAGTGTCATCAAAGTAGTTCACTTTTGATATAGTGTATATCAACTTTTAGAAGGTTGTAGCCTTCATCCTATTGGGCAGTGAGCCATATAACTTTAATAGGGTTTTGTAAAAGAATCCTAACAGGGTCAGACCTTTAACCAGGTCATTGTACTCATATTGTAAAGATTGCTTCTAATAGGGAAAAGGAACTTTAATAGGTTCATTATACCTAGTACAATATTTGTGGGTACTAATTCCCACCGGGGTTTTCCTCTGATCAAGGTTTCCCTGTAATCATATCATATGTTATGAGTTCTTATGTTAAGCTTCATTCAATGTATGTTTGATTTATGTTTAAGTTGATGAAAAGTATATTATAGAAAAACACTGATTCACCCCTCCCCTCTCAGTGTTTCTAACAAAAGGATTAAAAAGTGAGCAACTTCAGAAAGATCCAAGGGCTGACTTAATGGCTTAATGGAAAGATGCTCACCATCTATCTAACCACTAAGCCATTAAGCCTAAGTGGCAAGTGTCACAATGAGATAAAATCTGGAAAAAGGGAAATATTAATGTTAATTTTGTCCCATTTTCAATAGTCCAACTATTGAAAAGTATTTTATTTCAAGTTGAAATATTTCAAACTTTTAAATGAAAATCTGCACGGGAAGGCAAACTTGGACTAAAGTTTCAGAGGGAAAATTTGATCCAAACTATAGAGTATCATATGTTGTCGAAAAGGTCTCGGAAAGGAGATCATGATTTTGTAGATCAATTAAGGGAAAATCAAATCATATTTTCGCAGTTTCAGTTTGAGCAGTTGCAGATATCTTTGGGGACAGAAAGGTGTCGGTGACTAGGTTGTTTTTTCCTTTCTCCTATATCTGGTTTTTCTCCATTGTAACAGGCATGGTGAATTCACAGCTGCATAGCAGACTCCAGATTATGGTTTAGTTTTGAAGCTTTGTGTCTTTTTGAATTTTTTGAAGCAGAAATACATTAATGAAATACAGTGGAATCTCCAGTTTTAGATCTATGGTGTCTTTTTGTACTTTTATTCATGTTGTTGTATGTTTAGTCAGTAAGGCATTCTGAACATGCTAGTTAAAAGGTAAATATGCAGTTATTTATGAGCTTATTTCAAGGAAGGAGTCAATCTTGTGAGTAATCCTAGAGGGCTGGATATTAATATGAAAATCTGATAGATATATGTGAAAATGAAAGGATAGTTTGTAAGGAACTCTATCTAGGATCTTGTTTGTGTTCTTATTAATTGGTTTTCTGTAGATTTACATTTCATTGGACTCTTTGCCCTGGATTAGGCATTGGTTGTAAGTTCTGAAAGGTAGTTCTCATCATCAACATTCAAATATTGAAAATCTTTTACTTTCTGTTTATGAACATGAATGTCCAGAATCTATATTGAATAGTGCAGACATTGTTGGTGATTCTTTAAAGAAATGAATCCATGGGTTAGCCTTTCTAGTTCTAAGAACTTAAAAAGGAGAAGGATTATAAATCCTTAGTCCACTATGAGATTCTCTGTGATTTAGTGAGTCAGTAAGTAGGTACACCCGCCTGAGTTTGTGGAGCTCAAAGTGAAGAAGGATTATATCCTTGTTAATTAGCCTTTTCCATGTAAGAATCTATGTTGGGAATAGAGGTCAAGCATTGTTGATGTATTGTTGATTCTTGCAATAAAAAGAGCTAACAAAATGGTGACTCTACTGGGGAGAAATGGATGTTTGTAAAGTCTGTAATGACTAATTGTTCATTGTCCAAGAGATCTGAATCCTCTGCATGCCTGCAAGAGACCTGAATCCTCTGCATCGTCTGAATCCAAGAGATCTAAATCCTCTGCATGCCCGCATGGAGCACGCGTCCTCTGTCAGAGCCACTATTGGGACTGAAAAAAGAAGTAAGGGTTTTTGAAGTACCATGTTAAAACTTTGCATTTTGACCCCCTATAAGTGCTTTTTGAGCTTATTTTCCCTGATGAGATCCTGAGGTCTACCATGCATGTAAGGTGCTAATCACCTTTTTTTTGAAATTTGAAGACATCGCGGGTCATTAAATTTGAGTTTCAAGTTGTTTCATGATGTTTTGGTTTGAGCACTTGTCAAAATCTGCATTTTTGCTCGTGTTAATCTGTTGTAACAAGCCTAGTTTGACTTTGAATATCTTGCACCCAGTAATGTTTCATGACTCGCCACATTGGGGATGTTTAGTATGCATATCAAAGAACCTATGTTTCAAATCCCAAGTCATTTTGATATGTTTTGACTAGTTTTCAAACTCCTCAAAGTTGCTAGTTTGTTGTTGTCATGCATTATATAATTGATCAGAATTCTAAGTAGCCCTGTTTGTCTGATTGTAACTTTTGACATCGTAAATTAATTGAAAAAATCCCTTTTGTACTCCATTATAAAATTCAAATACTTCTTGAGTCTCCGCCTTCAAGTTGTGAAAAGTCTATTTGGTCAGTTTGCTAAGCCCATTCCATTTGCAGTTTCTATCAGTGTGCCGAACTGCCAAATGCAGATTTCTGAATGACCTACTTTGAGGTCTTAAAATTTCACAACCGGTTGAGTGAAATGGATAATTGAAAGCTCCCCTATATTCTAGGCATGGAAATGTGCTATCCTGATGATTTTCAGGTCATGATGAATCCGTTTTCCCAGTTTGCCAATCCGATTCCATTTGCAGTTTCTAACATTTTGATGTAGAACAGTTGCATAGTTTGGTTAGAGGCCCTGTTTGTGAGGTTATATCTTGAATACCATGATTGGTAACATCGGGAAGATGGTTGGCCTGAATTATAGACCAAATTTTCTCCAAGTTTGCAAGGTTTCAGTTCCTGAGGGTTTTGTTTGCACACTTTTCAAGACTCTTTTCATTTACAGAAATCATTATTCCTTATGTTTTCTATTTTCTACTTTCCAAGTGGCTACTTTCGAGGAGCTGCCAAATGTGCCTGGATGATTGTCAAGAGGCACCCTTCTAGATTTGTATTTTCCATATCACATACTCCCAATATCTAGAAGCTTGGATCTTCAGGAAGTCGTTTGACATGTTTTCAAAGTCGAAACCAAATGCAGTTCATTGCTATTGGATAGGGTAATTTGCGAGATTGTTGTAAAGAGGCGACTTGGGTGTTAAAAATTTGTGAATATGTTGTGTTTCATCATATGTCACTTTGCAGTATGGAAGAATGCTAAACATGGAATATATGTGGCTAGCGCCATGCTCTGGTTACTTGATCTTGTCAGTTTTTAAAACCAGCCCCAAAGGCCGGATGCCATTAATGAATTAAGTTTGCAGAAATGTGAAAAGTTATTAAAAGCACCGTCGGCTTAATGCTTCATTGTCCATTTGCGGTGGATTGTTTTTAGATGATTAAGGTTATAAGAAATGGCTATAGATAAAAGCTTTCTATATATGACTCCATGATTGGTGATTTAGTGCAATTGTCAATCAGAAATCTGGTTCCAGTTGTCGGATTCTCTCTTTTCAAGATATTTGTTATCAATAAACATTAATATCTTTGTGGATGGATAGCACACCAAAATGCAATATAATTTTGATCGGTGCTCGTCCCAACTTAAGTATCTCACTTGTTGAAGCCAAGCAATTGCTATCCCTGCATAGAAATCAGAAAACAAAGTTAACCATCATGATCAAAGATTGCGCAACACTTGGTGGGGATTTTTGTTTATTACAAAGTTTCAAAACTTTGTAAAATGCTAGTTGCGCTGGGATTTTGAAGTGAAGGATTCTATAACTTTTCAAAACATTCAAAGTGCATTCCAAACAAGCTCCACACAACAAATTGGGGGTCAATGATATAAGTTGTTTGAGTTAATAGAAAAATCACATAAACCAAAGAAGATTGCGCATTGTGCAAGGGTAGAGGCTCTTTTTCCAAATATGGGGATCACAACAAATGTTTGGCAACCTGCGTGGAAGACAAATGAAAGAATGGGATAGCCTGCAAAATTAGTAAGTGGAGGAGACTAGGTGAGGTCTGTGCTAACTATGGAGTTTGATATTCCAAATAGAAAATGCCTTTTGGATCCTGCGCTAAATGTATTGTGGAGGATTGTTTTTCAAACAAGAGTTAATTTCAAATGTCTGCGCAACAGAGAAGGAGGCAATGAAAACTTGTTTTTTAAGAAAAATATCATAAACCATGCATCATAGAGCGCATGTGAGAACTAGAGGTGCTGTGCTAGCATTGCGAAGGGGACAACAAACAATGTTTTTAAAAACATTTCAAAAACTTTGCAAGTATATTGCCATTTCCAGCGCAGACAAAGAATGCAAATGATAGTTGGCAGGTGTATTGCAAAAGTTTTAAAGCCTTTAATACCTGTGCCAATATTGAAAGGGAAGTAGGCTACGCATCAAAATCTGGAAGCACAGACAAATTCATGTAAATTGCTTACAAATGCAAGGTGAGATGAAGCCAGTTCTACGCAGATTTGGGAAGGAGGCAAGCAGCTTTTAAAACTTACAATACAAACTAAGATGGAGATGC
Source organism: Thuja plicata (assembly GCA_018584345.1). Classification (NCBI taxonomy): domain Eukaryota; kingdom Viridiplantae; phylum Streptophyta; class Pinopsida; order Cupressales; family Cupressaceae; genus Thuja; species Thuja plicata. Next base: position 5,121,557 of record MU223056.1, on the reverse strand, counting down.
AAAGCCATCTCCACTACCCTATCAGCTAGGGTGATTGCGCAAAGGAGGAATTTTTAAAACACTTAATATCAATGTCTTGGCAGCCTACCGGAAAAGGGAAGAGGAGGCCTAGACAATATGCAACAGACAAAACATAAGGAGCAAGTGTAGCATATGCCTGCGCTGGATGATTGGGAGGAGTTCATATGTTATTCTCTTGGTAAGGAAGGTGCATCAAACACAAAGGAGATGGGATTCTTGTTCTAGCGACTGAAGATGTTATAGGTTTCTTTGAATTGGAAGATGTTGAGGCTGTAAGGTGAAAGTTACAGAATGTATACAAAGAACAATGTCTTCGACTAGCGTCTGTTGTTCCTGATCATTCTTGATATGCATTGAAGGAAACTGTTACTTTTTTTCTAATTGGGACTTTAATCGACGCTCTCCAGACTGTGGGTCACATGTTCTAAATGCGGATGCCCCTTCTCAGGAAAGTCTTTCTCCAACAAATTTAGTATCAACTGATGCTAATATTATTCTAGATGTAGAAAAGGTTTATGATGGATCTCCACCACTGGAACAAGATAATACAAAGTCAGATTCGAGTCCTTCCAAAAATTAAATTTACTTGGACAGTCTTTCTGTTTGAGAAATCCATGATGTATTTTGAAGGAAATTGGGACGTGAAACCTCTGTTAAGAACAAGCAATGGCTTAAGTTGTGCAACGTCTACATAAAGTTTGAAAGGTTGGGAAATGAAGAGACATTTATCCCACATTCAGTGGGTGAAAGCAGTTTTTAGTATTTATATACTAAAACCCACAATACATGAAATAAGTAAAAGAACCAAGAGGCCATTTGGTGGGCCTCTTGGCTGGAGACTTAGTGCGTGGTGGGGCCCCATATTTTGGACAAAAATGCACAGTAATCTTCAAAAAACTTCAAATCCATTAATCCCACATTCATCATGAAAGGGGATTTCATAGTGTTTATAAGAAAAAAGCCACAACATGTATTATCAAGAAGCAAGAGGAGGCTGTGGGCGCGCGTGCATCAGCGAGGACTTGCCTCAAAAATTGTGCCCAGAGGAATGACACCCAAATTTTGGTGGGACCCTTAGTGTTGACATGGCAGGTGACTGGGCATAAGAGGCTGCATGTTTGGGCACAAATCTCGAGGTGGCCAAAATTGATGAATGACTTAATGGCTTAATGAGAAATTTGCAAGGAAGATAAGCCTAAGCCATTAAGCGATTGGTCCATGTGGCACAAGTGACAAGTGACACTCAGTGGACTAGTCAGCCAATCAGAGGATGCCACGTGACACCCAGTAGGTGCCAAGTAGCACAAGTCCATTGTAGTTCAGAGGCACCAATGAGAGATCGACACGTGGCGCCAAGTGGCCCTGCGGACCAATCAAAGGGTGACACTTGGCACATTCTGGTGAGATGTGCAGATTTCAAATTATTTTTTAATTTAAATTCATTTCAACAAGTGGGTTAACTAGTGTGCAAGTTGAAAAAGAATCAAAGGTTGACTAAATGGCTTAGGGGAAAGATGCTCACCATCTACCCTTTAAGCCATTAAGCCTAAGCGAAAAGTGGCGCATTCTGGTGCATTCTGAGGAAATAATGAATTAATTAAAATATTTAATTAAATCCATCACAAATGGAAATGGATTGAAAAGTGAGCAACTTCAGAAAGATCCAAGGGCTGACTTAATGGCTTAATGGAAAGATGCTCACCATCTAACCACTAAGCCATTAAGCCTAAGTGACAAGTGTCACAATGAGATAAAATTTGGAAAAAGGGAAATATTAATGTTAAATTTGTCCCATTTTCAATAGTCCAACTATTGAAAAGTATTTTATTTCAAGTTGAAATATTTCAAACTTTTAAATGAAAATCTGCACGGGAAGGCAAACTTGGACTCAAGTTTTAGAGGGCAAATTTGATCCAAACTATAGAGTATCATATGTTGCTGGAAAGGTCTCGAAAAGGAGATTATGATTTTGTAGATCAATTGAGGGAAAATCAAATCAAATTTTTGAAGTTTCAGTTTGAGCAGTTGCAGATATTTTTGGGGACAGAAAGGTGTCGGTGACTGGGTTGTTTTTTCCATTCTCCTATATCTGATTTTTTCTCCATTGTAACAGGCATGGTGAATTCACAGTTTCATAGAAGACTTCAGATTATGGTTTAGTTTTGAAGCTTTGTGTCTTTTTGAATGTTTTGAAGCAGAAATACATTAATGAAATACAGTGGAATCTCCAGTTTTAGACCCATGGTGTCTTTTTGTACTTTTATTCATACTCTTGTATGTTTATTCAGTAAGGCATTCTAAACATGCTAGTTACAAGGTAACTATGCAGTTATTTATGAGCTTCCTTCAAGGAAGGAGTCACTCTTGTGAGTAATCCTAGAGGGCTGGATATTAATATGAAAATCTGGTAGATAGATGTGAAAATGAAAGGATAGTTTGTAAGGCACTCTGTCTAGGATCTTGTTTGTGTTCTTATTAATTGGTTTTCTGTAGATTTACATTTCATTAGACTCTTTACCCTGGATTAGGCATTGGTCTAAGTTCTGAAAGGTAGTTCTCATCATCAACATTCAAATATTGAAAATCTTTTACTTTCTGTTTATGAACATGAATGTCCAGAATTTGTACTCAATAGTGCAGACATTGTTGGTGATTCTTTAAATAAATGAATCCATGGGTTAGCCTTTCTAGTTCTGAGAACTTAAAAAGGAGAAGGATTATAAATCCTTAGTCCACTATGAGATTCTCTGTGATTTAGTGAGTCAGTAAGTAGGTACACCCACCCGAGTTTGTGGAGCTCAAAGTGAAGAAGGATTATATCCTTGTTAATTAGCCTTTTCCACGTAAGAATCTGTGTTGGGAATAGAGGTCAAGCATTGTTGATGTATTGTTGATTCTTGCAAGAAAAAGAGCTAACAAAATGGCGACTCTGCTGGGGAGAAATGGATGTTTGTAAAGTCTGTAATGAATAATTGTTCATTGTCCATTTCTCGACTGGTTCATGAATCTTAATCCCATACTTGTTGTGGGTGGCAACTCTGTTTAAGTTTGAAGAATCCTGGTTGTTTTGTGCCAGTGTAATTTGTGATTATCAGTTGTTATTTGATTTTTAAGATCAGCAAGTTTAAGATGTTTCTTTCCTTGCTTGGCTGAATTGATATTCAAATCTGATTAAGAAATAGTGTCAAGAAAAAGAATCTAAAATTTGTTTAGATCTCTGTGTGTGAATAGCCTGTAAGTGTTTTTATTTGTAGTGAAAGGTAGAAAAAGACTGTGTGACTTTACTGGTTAGAATGAACCTAGAATTAAAAAGAATTTGGCAAATAGCTTTTGCTGTTTGAAAGTTCTCCTCTGCAAGGAGATGACAACTCTACAAAGAAATAACCTGATGAAGTTACACAAAAGGCTCTAAATCCGTAGTGTTTCAAGTCAAGAAATAAATAGAACAGTTGCTGCAGATTTCATCCAGTGGTTGGTAAGATTTGGGGTGTGCTGGTTCAAAAAGTTTGGTAAAGAATTTTGTTGAGATCTTGTGTTTGCTGTTGTAAGAAATGGATAGAGAACTTTCAGCCATCTAAATCTTAAGGTATTTTCATTTTTTATGAAGTTTTTATTTTCATGAAATAAAGTTATACAAATGTTTGTTCTCCATTAAGTGGTTTCAGCACAAAGTAGGAGAACCTTTGAGTTTAGTTGCATACTTCAGTAGGAAAAGGTTTCAGCATGTTTGATGTGAAGTATTGAAGTATGCTGTTGTAAAAGTTAGTGGAGAGATTATAGGTCTGCTACAAGATAGAAACCTGACTTTCATTTTGGTTAATAAATTCTTGAGTCTGTGAAGAATGGAGGATTTCAGTTCACCTAGTGGGCAGCCCATCAGTAGTATCAATAGATCTATCTCTACTAGAAGGTACATGCCATTTTGATTTGATGGCATACGTGGTTTTCCCAATATTATTCCTAATAACATTAGAGACAAACTGCCAATATTTTATGGGAAACAACATGATTCAGCAAGTCAACATATTTAGTTGTTTGTTGATTTGATGGATGATTTTGAGATTGCACATGAAGATGTTCACATGAAATTGTTTGTTCAGACTTTGAGGGATGATGCTCGTGAGTGGTTTTCTTTTTTACCAATGTGTTTTATATCCTCTTGGAGTGAGTTGCATTCAATCTTCATGTTGCAATTTGGTGAAAGAGTAAGTGCACATGATGCATTTACTAATTTGTTAAAAATTAGGATTGAGAATGAAGAACTAGTTCCTAATTTTAACATTAGATTCAGAAAGGTTTTTAATGATATCCCTAAAAATTGTAGACCCAATGATCAAGTGTGTGTAGTTATCTACTTTGATGCATTTGATGAGGATATGAGCTATTTGTTGCGGGATAAAGAACCTAAGACTTTGCATCAAGCATTCATGGCAGCAATAGAGATTGAAAATAACATGAAGTATAGACTGACAAGGAACCATTTCTCTAGAGGTGTTTGCCGGCAAGATGCATTTGAAAGTGAAGGTGAATGTAATGTCGAAGTTTCAAATTCAAATCAGTATGTAGTATGTCCTGCTGTTGTAAATAATGTTGTTGAAATTTTAGACTTAAGAACATGTGGTGTTGGAGTTTCTTTGTTACAAAAAGTTGATTATATTCTTGTTTAAAAGAACACATGTGTTTGTAATGTTACAACAGCATATGATAAATTTGATTCACTTGATGTTTCCCAAATGCAAGAAGTGATTTCAGTTGTTTCTTATCCTATTAATGAATTGTATTATGTTGAGAATGTTACTAATGATGATGTTGAAGAACATGCATCTCAGTCTTATAGGAATGAAGAAGCTGAAAGTTGTGTTTCAAGTGATGAGAATAAGAGTGTTGATCTGTCATGGCATGAATGGGCATCAAATGAAAATGAAAGTGATCAGTATATACCACAGTCTAGTGATGAGGATGAGGCTGAAACTTGTTATCCAAGTGAAGCTGAGGACAATGAAAGTGTTTTTCAATCTTCCTATGAGTCTGATGCAACATGGGAAGAAGAGAGCAATGATGGGAGTGAGTTTTCTCATGAAAATGAAGGTACAATTCTTTCTTCTGAATCTGAAAATGATGTTTCATCCCCATATGCTATAAATAAGCTTGTAGTTGATAGTTTTGAAGGAAGTTCATCATTGCAATATGAGGATAAAGAAGTATTTGAAGAATGCATTTCACATAATGATGAGTTACCTAGTTGTGCAAAGGAATGCCATAAAGTTGTAAGTGATTGTAATTATCAGCATGTATGTAATTCTAAGCATGCAAGTGATTCTAATTGTGGTATACCAGCACCTAATGATAGTTTGAAACATGATTGGTGGTCTTCCCATTTTAATAATCTAGATGAAGACAATGCAAGAGATATTGATTTATATTCTGCATGCTTGATTGGTGAAGTGGATGATGTGTCTTCATGTAATGGTAACTCTGATTTTTCTTCCTCATATGCTGAAAGTACACATGATGTTGATGTTGAAAGTAGTTTCAAGGTGTTTTTTAACCCGCTGTATGATGAGGATGTTGATATGGATCAGCCCATCATTTGTCAAAATGTGTACAAAGGAGCTTTGCATGGAAATACCAATCCTCTTTTTGAAGAGCATGATGAAGTTTCAGATTTGGTTAGTTATGATTTTGATTATGATACAGTGTTATACTTCAGTAAGAAATCAGATTGCTTCTCTTCTAGTTGTGACAGTGATTACGATGAAAATGTTGTGTTTGGTGATGAAAGATATGATCAAGTAATTTTTGAAAATCAGCCGACATGTGATAACAAGTTTTATTATGATTACTTTTATGTTGTTGCTAATTCAGTGTGTGATTGTGAAGATACACTAGAAAATTGTGGAGTAATTTCCGAGGTTGATGTTGATGACATGTGTGAATACAAGTTTGATTACTCATTTGATTTCTAGTTGGATACACAAGGTGAGTTACAAATTCATGACACATATGACTCATTTGGTGAAGTAAAGTTTGAGCACTTTATGTTTCCAATTGATAGCATGCATAAGTCAGTTTATGAGGATGAATTTCAGTTTGATATTAGTATTCATGAGCATGTTGATGTATATTTTCATAGTGAACAAGGTGAAGAAAGTGTGTGTAGTTTTTATATGCACTGTGAAAATGAAGAGAGTTAATTATTTTTTCCAAACAAGGAGATTGAAGATGTACATGAAATTGGTGAAACTAGTATGAATGATACTTTCAGCTTACCTCAAGAAAATGTAAATGAAAATCAGGTTTATGACAGAGGCAAGTGTTGATTTCAGTTGTGGAAATGTTTGAGACTTTTTGTAAATGATGTACATGTTGTATATTTGCTTTCCCTTAAGGTGTGTGGTGTGTTTACTTTCAATAAAAGGTTCCTTGTTCTTGGAGAGAAAAAGTTTCAAAAAAGAAGAGAGAGAAAGTGGAGATAAAGTCTGATTTGTTTTCGGGTGGTCTGCTGTACCAAGAGATCTAAATCCTCTACATGCCCGCATGGGGCACACATCCTCAGTCAGAGCTAGTGTTGGAACTGAAAAAAGTAGTAAGGGTTTTTGAAGTACCATGTTAAAACTTTGCATTTTGACCCCCTATAAGTGGTTTTTCAGCTTATTTTCCCTAATGAGATCCTGAGGTCTACCGTGCATGTAAGGTGATAATCACCTTTGTTTTGACATTTGAAGACATCCTAGGTCATTAAATTTGAGTTTCAAGTTGTTTCATGATGTCTTGGTTTGAGCACTTGTCAAAATCTGCATTTTTGCCCGTGTTAATCTCTTGTAACAGGCCTAGTTTTCCTTTGAATATCTTGCACCCAGTAAATTTTTCATGACTCACCACATTGGTGATGCTTAGTATGCATATAAAATAACCTATGTTTCAAATCCCAAGTCATTTCGATATGTTTTGTCTAGTTTTCAAACCCCTCAAAGTTGCTAGTTTGTTGTTGTCATGCATTATGTAATTGATCAGAATTCTACGTAGCCCTGTTTGTCTGATTATTAATTTTGACCTTGTGAATTAATTGAAAAAATCCATTTTGTAATCCATTATAGAGGTTAAATACTTCTCAAGTTCCTTCTTCAAGTTGTGAAAAGTCTATTTGGTCAGTTTCCTAAGCCCATTCCATTTGCAGTTTCTATCAGTGTGCCAAACTGCCAAATGCAAATTCCTGAATGACCTACTTTGAGGTCTTACAATTTAACACCTGGTTGAGTGAAAATGGATAATTGAAAGCTTCCTTGTAATATAGGCATGGAAATGTGCTATACTGATGATTTTCAGGTCATGATGAATCCGTTTTCCCAGTTTGCTAACCTGATTCCGTCTGTAGTTTCTAATATTTTGATGCAGATCAGTTGCACAGTTTGGTTAGAGGCCCTGTTTGTGAGGTTATATCTTGAATACCATGATTGGTCACATCAAGAAGATGGTTTACCTAAATTATAGACCAAATTTTCTCCAATTTTTCAAGGTTTTAGTTCCTGAGGGTTTTGTTTGCACACTTTTCAAGACTTTTCATTTACAGAAATCATTATTCCTCATGTTTTCTATTTTCTGCTTTCCAAATGGCTACTTTCGAGGGGCTACCAAATGTGCCTAGGTGATTGTCAAGAGGAGAGCTTCTGGATCTATATTCTTGATATCACATACTCCCAATATCCAGAAGCTTGGATCTTAAGGAAGTCGTTTGACTTGTTTTGAAAGTTGAAAGCAAATGCAATTCATTGCTATTGGACAGGGTAATTTGCGGGATTGTTGTAAAGAGGCGACTTGGGTGTTTAAAATATTTGAATCTGTTGCATTTCATTAGATGTCACTTTGTAGTATGGAAGAATGCTAAACATGGAACATGTGTGGCTAGCGCCATGCTCTGGTTACTTGATCTTGTCAGTTTTTAAAGCCAGCCCCAGAGGCCGGATGCCATTAATGAGTTAAGTTTGCAGAAATGTGAAAAGTTATTAAAGACACCATCGGCTTAATGATTCATTTTCCATTTGCGGTCGATTGTTTTTAGATGATTGATTTTATAAGAAATGGCTACAGATAAAAGCTTTCCATATATGACTCCATGATTGGTGTTTTAGTGCAATTGTCAATTGGAAATCTGGTTCCAGTTGTCGGATTCTCTCTTTTCAAGATATTTGTTATCAATAAACATCAATATGTTTGTGGATAGATAGCACACCAAAATGCAATATAATGTTGATAGGTGCTCGTCCCAACTTAAGTATCTCACTTTTTGAAGCCAAGCAATTGCTATCCTTGCATAGAAATCAGAAAAAAAAGTCAACCATCATGATCAAGGATTGCACAACACTTGGTGGCGATTTTTGTTTATTATAAAGTTTCAAAACTTTGTAAACTGCAAGTTGAGCTGGGATTTTGAACTGAAGGATTCTATAACTTTTCAAAACATTCAAAGTGCATTCCAAACAAGCTCCACACAGCAAATTGGGGGTCAATGATATAAGTTGTTTGAGTTAATAGAAAAATCACACAAACCAAGGAAGATTGCGCATTGTGGAAGGGTGGAGGCTCTCTTTCCAAATATGGGGATCACAGCAAATGTTTGGCAGCCCACATGGAAGACAAACGAAAGAATGGGATAGCCTGCAAAATTATAAAGTGGAGGAGACTAGGTGAGGTCTGCACTAACTATGGAGTTTGATATTCAAAATAGAAAATGCCTTTTGGATCCTGCGCTAAATGCATTGTGGAGGATTGTTTTTCAAACAAGACTTAATTTCAAATGTCTGTGTAGCAGAGAAGGAGGCAATGAAAACTTGTTTTTTAAGAAAAATATCAGAAACCATGCATCATGGACCGCATGTGAGAAACAAAGGTGCTGTACCAGCATTGCGAAGGGGACAACAAAAAATGTTTTTAAAAACATTTCAAAAACTTTGGAAGTATATTGCCATTTCCAACACAGATAAAGAATGCAAATGATAGTTGGCAGGTGTATTGCAAAAGTTTTAAAGCCTTTAATACCTATGCCATTATTGAAAGGGAAGAAGGCTACGCATCAAAATCTAGAAGCACAGACAAATTCATGTAAATTTCTTACAAATGCAAGGTGAGATGAAGCCAGTTCTGCGCAGATTTGGGAAGGAGGCAAGCAACTTTTAAAACTCACAATACAAACTAAGATGGAGATGAAAATACATCTCCACTACCGTGTTAGCCAGGATGATTGTGCAAAGGAGGAAGTTTTAAAACACTTAATATCAATGTACTGGTAGCTTACCGAAAAAGGGAAGAGGAGGCCTGCACAATATGCAACAAACAAAACATAAGGAGCCATCGTAGCATATGCCTGCGCTGGATGATTGGGAGGAGTTCATACGTTATGCGCTTGGTAAGGAAGGTGCATCAAACACAAAGGAAATGGGATGCTTGTTCCAGTGACTGAAGATGTTATAGGTGTCTCTAAATTGGAAGATGTTGAGGCTGCAAGGTGAAAGTTACAGAGGGTAAACAAAGAACAATGTCTTTGGCTAGCGTCTGTTGTTCCTGATCATTCTCGATATGCATTGAATGAAACTATTAGTTTTGTTCTAATTGGGACTTTAATTGATGCTCTCTGGACTATGGGTCACATGTTCTAAATGCAGATGCCCCTTCTCAGGAAAGTCTTTCTCCAACAAATTCAGTATCAACTGATGCTAATATTATTCAAGATGTAGAAAAGGGTTCTAATGGATCTCCACCACTGGAACAAGATAATACAAAGTCAAATTCCAGTCCTTCCAAAAATGAAATTTGCTTGGACACTCTTTCTATTTGAGAAGTCCATGATGCATTTCAAAGGAAATTGGGATGTGAAACCTCTGTTAAGAACACGCAATGGCTTAAGTCACGCAACATATACATGAAGTTTGAAAGCTTGAGAAATGAAGAGACACTTATCCCACATTTAGTGAGTGAAAGCAGTTTTTAGTATTTATATACTAAAAACCACAATACATGAAATAAGTAAAAGAACCAAGAGGCCATTTGGTGGGCCTCTTGGCTGGAGATTTAGTGCATGGTGGGGCCCCATATTTTGGACGAAAATGCATAGGAATCTTCAAAAAACTTCAAATCCATTAATCCCACATTCATCATGAAAGGGGATTTCGTAGTGTTTATAAGCAAAAAGCCACAACATGTATTATGAAGAAGCAAGAGGAGGCTATGGGCGCGTGCGCAGGAGCTGAGGACTTGCCTCGAAAACCATGCCTGTAGGAATGACACCCAAATTTTGGTGGGACCCACAGTGTTGACATGGCAGGTGACTAGGCATAAGAGGCTACATGTTTGGGCACGAATCTCAAGGTGGCCAAAATTGACGAATGGCTTAATGGCTTAATGAGAAAGTTGCAAGGAAGATAAGCCTAAGCCATTAAGCCATTGGTCCATGTGGCACAAGTGACAAGTGGCACCCAGTGGACCAGTTAGCCAATGAGAGGATGCCACGTGTCACCCAATAGGCGCCAAGTGGTGCAAGTCCATTGCAATTCAGAGGCAACAATGAGAGATCGACACGTGGTGCCAAGTGGACCTGCGAACCAATCAGAGGGTGACACTTGGCACATTTTGGTGAGATGTGCAAATTTCAAATTATTTTTTAATTTAAATTCATTTCAACAAGTGGGTTAACTAGTGTGCAAGTTGAAAAAGAATCAAAGGTTGACTTAACGGCTTAGGGGAAAGATGCTCACCATCTACCCTTTAAGCCATTAAGCCTAAGTGACAAGTTACGCATTCTGAGGAAATAATGAATTAATTGAAATATTTAATTAAATCCATCACAAATGGCAAAGGATTAAAAAGTGAGCAACTTCTGAAAGATCCAAGGGTTGACTTAATGGCTTAATGGAAAGATGCTCACCATCTAACCACTAAGCCATTAAGCCTAAGTGACAAGTGTCACAATGAGATAAAATCTGGAAAAAGGGAAATATTAATGTTAAATTTGTCCCATTTTCAATAGTCCAACTATTGAAAAGTATTTTATTTCAAGTTGAAATATTTCAAACTTTTAAATGAAAATCTGCACGGGAAGGCAAACTTGGACTAAAGTTTTAGAGGGCAAATTTGATCCAAACTATAGAGTATCATATGTTGCCGGAAAGGTCTCGGAAAGGAGATCATGATTTTGTAGATCATTTGAGGGAAAATCAAATCAGATTTTTGAAGTTTCAGTTTGAGAAGTTGCAGATATTTTTGGGGACAGAAAGGTGTCGGTGGCTGGGTTGTTTTTTCCTTTCTCCTATATCTGGTTTTTTCTCCATTGTAACAGGGATGGTGAATTCACAGCTGCATAGCAGACTCCAGATTATGGTTTATTTTTAAAGCTATGTCTTTTTGAATTTTTTGAAGCAAAAATACATTAATGAAATACAGTGGAATCTCTAGTTTTAGATCTATGGTGTCTTTTTGTACTTTTATTCATGCTCTTGTATGTTTAGTTAGTAAGGCATTCTAAACATGTTGGTTAGAAGGTAACTACACAGTTATTTATGAGCTTCCTTCAAGGAAGGAGTCAGTCTTGTGAGTAATTCCAGAGGGCTGGATATTAATATGAAAATATGATAGATAGATGTGAAAATGAAAGGATAGTTTGTAAGTCACTTTGTCTGGGATCTCTTTTGTTTTCTTATTAATTGGTTTTCTGTAGATTTACATTTCATTGGATTCTTTGCCCTGGATTAGGCACTGGTCTAAGTTCTGAAAGGTAGTTCTCATCATCAACATTCAAATATTGAAAATCTTTTACTTTCTGTTTATGAACATGAATGCCCAGAATATGTATTGAATAGTGCATACATTGTTGGTGATTCTTTAAAGAAATGAATCCATGGGTTAGCCTTCCTAGTTCTGAGAAATTAAAAAGGAGAAGGATTATAAATTCTTAGTCCACTGTGAGATTCTCTGTGATTCAGTGAGTCAGTAAGTGGGTACACCCGCCTGAGTTTGTGGAGCTCAAAGTGAAGAAGGATTATGTCCTTGTTAATTATCCTTTTCCATGTAAGAATCTGTGTTGGGAATAGAGGTCAAGCATTGTTGATGTATTCTTGATTCTTGCAAGAAAAAGAGATAACAAAATGGCGACTCTGCTAGGGATAAATGGATGTTTGTAAAGTCTATAATGACTAATTGTTCATTGCCCATTTCTTGACCGGTTCATGAATCTTAATCCCATACTTGTTGTGGGTGGCGACTCTGTTTAAATTTGAAGAATCCTGGTTTTTTTGTGCCAGTGTAATTTGTGATTATCAGTTGTTATTTGATGTTTAAGATCTGCAAGTTTAAGACGTTTCTTTCCTTGCTTTGATGAATCAATATTCAAATCTGATTAAGAAAGAGTGTCAAGAAAAAGAATCTGAATTTTTTTCAGATCTCTATGTGTGAATAGCCTGGAAGTGTTTTTATTTGCAGCGAAAGGAAGAAAAAGACTGTGTAACTTTGCTGGTTAGAATCAACCTAGAATCGAAAAGCATTTGGCAAATAGCTTTTGCTGTTTGAAAGTTCTCCTTTGCAAGGAGATTGCGACTCTATGTAGAAAGAACCTGATGAAGCTACACAAAAGGCTCTAAATCCACAGTGTTTCAAGTCAAGAAATAAAGAGAATAGTTGCTGCAAATTTCATCCAGTGGTTGGTAACATTTTGGAGTGTGCTGTTTCAAAAAGTTTGGTAAAGAATTTTGTTGAGATCTTGGGTTTGCTATTGTAAGAAGTGGAAAGAGAACTTTCAGCCGTATAAATCTTAAGGTATTTTCATTTTTCATGAAGTTTTTCTTTTCATGAAAGAAAGTTATACAAATGTTTGTTCTCCATTAAGTGGTTTCAGCACAAAGTAGGAGAACCTTTGAGTTTAGTTGCATACTTCATTAGGAAAAGGTTTCAGCATGTTTGATGTGAAGTATTGAAGTATGTTGTTGTAAAATTTAGTGGAGAGATTATAGATCTGCTACAAGATAGAAACTTGACTTTCATTTTGGTGAATAAAATCTTGAGTCTGTGAAGAATGGAGGATTTTAGTTCACCTAGTGGGCAACCCATCAGTAGTATCAATAGATCTATCTCTACTAGAAGGTACATGCCATTTTGTTTTGATGGCATACGTGGTTTTCCAAATATTATTCCTAATAACATTAGAAACAAATTGCCATTTTTTTATTGGAAACAACATGATTCAGTAAGTCAACATATTCAGTCGTTTGTTGATTTGATGGATGATTTTGAGATTGCACATGAATATGTTCACATGAAATTGTTTGTTCAAACTTTAAGGGATGATGCTCGTGAGTGGTTTTCTTTTTTACCAGCGTGTTTGATATCCTCTTGGAGTGAGTTGCATTCAGCCTTCATGTTGCAATTTGGTGAAAGAGTAAGTGCACATGATGCATTTGTTGAGTTGTTACAAATTAGGATTGAGAATGAAGAACTAGTTCCTAATTTTAACATTAGATTCGGAAAGGTTTTTATTGATATCCCTGAAAATTTTAGACCCAATGATCAAGTGTGTGTAGTTATCTACTTTGATGCATTTGATGAGGATATGAGCTATTTTTTGCGGGATAAAGAACCTAAGACTTTGCATCAAGCATTCATGGAAGCTATAGAGATTGAAAATAAAATGAAGTATGGACTGACAAAGAACCATTTCTCTAGAGGTTTTTGCCGGCAAGATGCATTTGAAAGTGAAAGTGAATCTCATGTCGAAGTTTCAAATTCAGATCAGTATGTAGTATGCCCTACTGTTGTAAATAATGTTGTTGAAATTTTTGACTTAAGAACATGTGGTGTTGGAGTTTCTTTGTCACAAAAATTTGATTCTATTCTTGTTGAAAAGAACACATGTGTTTGTAATGTTACAACAGTAGATGATAAAGTTGATTCACTTGATGTTTTCCAAATGCAAGAAGTGATTTCAGTTGTTGCTTCTCCTATTAATGAATTGTATTATGTTGAGAATGTTACTAATGATGATGTTGAAGAACATGCATCTCAGTCTTATAGGAATGAAGAAGCTGAAAGTTGTGTTTCAAGTGATGAGAATAAGAGTGCTGATCCATCATGGCATGAAGGGGCATAAAATGAAAATGAAAGTGATCAGTATATACCATAGTCTAGTGATGATGATGAGGCTAAAAATTGTTATCGAAGTGAAGGTGAGGACAATGAAAGTGTTTGTCCATCTTCCTATGAGTCCGATGCAACCTGGGAAGAAGAGAGCAATGATGGGAGTGAGTTTTCTCATGAAAATGAAGGTACAGTTCTTTCTTTTGAATCTGAAAATGATGTTTCATCCCTGTATGGTATAAATAAGCTTGTAGTTGATAGTTTTGAAGGAAGTTCATCATTGCAATATGAGGATAAAGAAGTAGGTTAAGAATGCATTTCACATAATGATGAGTTACCTAGTTGTGCAAAGGAATGCCATAAAGTTGTAAGTGATTGTAATTATCAACATGTATGTAATTCTAAACATGCAAGTGATTCTAGTTGTGGTATACCAGCACCTAATGATAGTTTGAAACATGATTGTTGGTCTTCCCATTTTAATCATCTAGATGAAGACAATGTAAGAAATATTGATTTATATTCCGCATGCTTGATTGGTGAAGTGGATGATGTGTCTTCATGTAATGGTAACTCTAATTTTTATTCCTCATATGTTGAAAGTACACATGATGTTGATGTTGAAAGTAGTTTCAAGGTGTTTTTTAACCCGCTGTATGATGAGGATGTTGATATGGATCAGCCCATCATTTGTCAATATGTGTACAAAGGAGCTTTGCATGGAATTATCAATCCGCTTTTTGAAGAGCATGATGAAGTTTCTGATTTGGTTAGTTATGATTTCTATGATGATACAGTGTTATACTGCAGTAAGAAATCAGATTGCTTCTCTTCTAGTTGTGACAGTGATTACGATGAAAATGTTGTGTTTGGTGATGAAAGATATGATCAAGTAATTGTTGAAAATAAGCCGGCATGTGATAACAAGTTTTATGATGATTACTTTCATGTTGTTGCTAATTCAGTGTGTGATTGTGAAGATACACTGGAAAATTGTGGAGTAATTTCCGAGGCTGATGTTGATGACATGTGTGAATACAAGTTTGATTACTCATTTGATTTCCAGTTGGATACACAAGGCGAGTTACAAATTCATGACACATATGACTCATTTGGTGAATTAGAGTCTGAGCACTTTATGTTTCCAATTGATAGCATGCATAAGCCAGTTTATGAGGATGAATTCCAGTTTGATATTAGTATTCATGAGCATGCTGATGTATATTTTCATAGTGAACACGATGAAGAAAGTGTGTCTAGTTTTTATATGCACTATGAAAATGAAGAGAGTTATTTTGTTTTTCCAAACAAGGAGATTGAAGATGTACATGAAATTGGTGAAACTGGTATGAATGATACTTTTAGCTTACCTCAAGAAAATGGAAATGAAAATCAGGTTTATGACAGAGGCAAGTGTTGATTTCAGTTGTGGAAATGTTTGAGGATTTTTGAAAATGATGTACATGTTGTATAGTCACTTTCCCTTCAGTCGTGTGGTGTGTTTTCTTTCAATTAAAGGTTTCTTTCTCTTGGAGAGAAAAAGTTTCAAAGGAGAAGAAAGAGAAAGTGGAGATAAAGTCTGATTTGTTTTTGGGTGGTCTACTGTACCAAGAGATCTGAATCCTCTGCATGCCCGCATGGGGCACGCATCCTCAGTCAGAGCCACTATTGGGACTGAAAAAAATAGTAAGGGTTTTTGAAGTACCATGTTAAAACTTTGCATTTTGACCCCCTATAAGTGCTTTTTGAGCTTATTTTCCCTAATGAGATCCTGAGGTCTACCATGCATGTAAGGTGATAATCACCTTTGTTTTGACATTTGAAGACATCCTAGGTCATTAAATTTGAGTTTCAAGTTGTTTCATGATGTCTTGGTTTGAGCACTTGTCAAAATCTACATTTTTGCCCGTGTTAATTTGTTGTAATAGGCCTAGTTTGCCTTTGAATATCTTGCACCCAGTAATATTTCATGACCCACCACATTGGGGATGTTTATTATGCATATCAAAGAACCTATGTTTCATATCCCAAGTCATTTTGATATGTTTTGACTAGTTTTCAAACCCCCCAAAGTTGCTAGTTTGCTGTTGTCATGCATTATGTAATTGATCAAAATTTTGAGTAGCCCTGTTTGTCTAATTGATCAAGTTGCGAAAATTCTATTTGGTCATTTTGCTAAGCCCATTCCATTTGTAGTTTCTATCAGTGTGCCAAACTGCCATATGCAGATTTCTGAATGACCTACTTTGAGGTCTTACAATTTCACACCCGGTTGAGTGAAATGGATAATTGAAAGCTCCCCTATATTATAGCCATGGAAATGTGCTATCCTAATGATTTTTAGGTCATGATGAATCCATTTTCCCAATTTTCCAATCCGATTCTGTTTGTAGTTTCTAACATTTTGATGCAGATCAGTTGCAGAGTTTGGTTGGAGGCCTTGTTTGTGAGGTTATATACCATGATTGGTCACATCAGGAAGATGGTTTCTCTGAATTATAGACCAAATTTTCTCCAAGTTTGCAAGGTTTAAGTTCCTGAGGGTTTTGTTTGCACACTTTTCAAGACTCTTTTCATTTACAGAAATCATTATTCCTCATGTTTTCTGTTTTCTGCTTTCCAAGTGGCTACTTTCGAGGGGATGCTAAATGTACCTGGATGATTGTCAAGAGGCGCCCTTCTAGATCCGTATTCTCCATATCACATACTCCCAATATCCATAAGCTTGGATCTTATGGAATTTGTTTGAATTGTTTTCAAAGTCGAAACCAAATACAGTTCATTGCTATTGGATAGGGTAATTTGTAGGATTGTTGTAAAGAGGTGACTTGGGTGTTTAAAATCTTTGAATCTGTTGCATTTCATCAGATGTCACTTTGCAGTATGGAAGAATGATAAACATGGAACATGTGTGGCTAGCGCCATGCTCTGATACCTTGATCTTGTCAGTTTTTAAAGCCAGCCCTAGAGGCTGGATGCCATTAATGAGTTAAGTTTGCAGAAATGTGAAAAGTTATTAAAAGCACAGTCGACTTAAAGCTTCATTGTCCATTTATGGTGGATTTTTTTCAGATTATTAAGGTTATAAGAAATGGCTACAGATAAAATCTTTCCGTATATGACTCCATGATTGGTGATTTAGTGCAATTGTCAATCGGAAATCTAGTTCATGTTGTCAGATTCTCTCTTTTGAAGATATTTGTTATCAATAAACATCAATATCTTTGTGGATAGATAGCACACCAAAATGCAACATAATGTTGATCGGTGCTCGTCCCAACTTAAGTGTCTCACTTGTTGAAGCCAAGAAATTGCTATCCCTGCATAGCAATCAGAAAACAAAGTCAACCATCATGAGCAAGTATTGTGCAGCACTTGGTGGAGATTTTTTTTTATTACAAAGTTTCAAAACTTTGTAAACTACAAGTTGCGCTGGGATTTTGAAGTGAAAGATTCTATAACTTTTCAAAACATTCAAAGTGCATTCAAAACAAGCTCCACACAAAAAATTGGGGGTCAATGATACAAGTTGTTTGAGTTAATAGAAAAATCACATAAACCAAAGAAGATTGCGCATTGTGGAAGGGTAGAGGATCTCTTTCCAAATATGGGGATCACAGCAAATGTTTGGTAGCCTGCATGGAAGACAAAAAAAAGAATGGGATAGCTTGCAAAATTAGTAAGTGGAGGAGACTAGGTGAGGTCTGTGCTAACTATGGAGTTTGATATTCAAAATAGAAAATGCCTTTTGGATCCTGCGCTTAATGCATTGTGGAGGATTGTTTTTAAAAGAAGACTTAATTTCAAATGTCTGTGTAGAAGAGAAGGAGGCAATGAAAACTTATTTTTTAAGAAAAATATCAGAAACCATGCATCATGGAGTGCATGTGAGAAACAGAGGTGCTGCGCCAATATTGTGAAGGGGACATCAAAAAATGTTTTTAAAAACATTTCAAAAACTTTGCAAGTATATTGCCATTTCTAGCGCAGACAAAGAATGCAAATGATAGTTGGCAGGTGTATTGAAAAAGTTTTAAAGCCTTTAATACCTGCGCCAGTATTGAAAGGGAAGAAGGATACGTATCAAAATCTGGAAGCACAGACAAATTCATGTAAATTTCTTACAAATGCAAGGTGATATGAAGCCAGTTCTGCGCAGATTTGGGAAGGAGGCAAGTAGCTTTTAAAACTTACAATACAAACTAAGATGGAGATGCAAAGCCATCTCCACTACCCTATCAGCCAGGATAATTGCGCAAAGGAGGAAGTTTTAAAACACTTAATATCAATGTCCTGGTAGCCTACTGGAAAAGGGGAGAGGAGGCCTGCACAATATGCAACAGAAAAAACATAAGGAGCCAGCGTAGCATATGCCTGTGCTGGATGATTGGGAGGAGTTCATACGTTATGCGCTTGGTAAGGAAGGTGCATCAAACACAAAGGAGATAGGATGCTTGTTCTAGTGACTGAAGATGTTATAGGTCTCTATGAATTGGCAGATGTTGAGGCTACAAGGTGAAAGTTACAGAGGGTAAACAAAGAACAATGTCTTCGGCTATTGTCTGTTGTTCCTGATCATTCTCGATATGCATTGAACAAAACTGTTAGTTTTGTTCTAATTGGGACTTTAATTGATGCTCTCCAGACTGTGGGTCACATGTTCTAAATGTAGATGCCCCTTCTCAGGAAAGTCTTTCTCCAACATATTTAGTATCAACTGATGCTAATATTATTCTAGATGTAGAAAAGGTTTTTGATGGATCTCCACCACTGGAACAAGATAATACAAAGTCAGATTCCAGTCCTTCCAAAAATGAAATTTTCTTGGACACTCTTTTTTTTTGAGAAATCCATAATGCACTTCAAAGGAAATTGGGATGTGAAACCTCTGTTAAGAACAAGCAATGACTTAAGTCGCGCAACATCTAAATGAAGTTTGAAAGCTTGAGAAATGAAGACATTTATCCCATATTCAGTGGGTGAAAGAAATTTTTAGTATTTATATACTAAAACCCATAATACATGAAATAAGTAAAATAACCAAGAGGCCATTTGGTGGGCCTCTTGGCTAGAGACTTAGTGCACGGTGGGGCCCCATATTTTGGACAAAAATGCACAGGAATCTTCAAAAAACTTCAAATCCATTAATCCCACATTCATCATGAAAGGGGATTTCTTAGTGTTTATAAGCAAAAAGCCACAACATGTATTATGAAGAAGCAAGAGGAGGCTATGGGCACGCGCACAGGAGCTAAGGACTTGCCTCAAAAACCATGCTCAGAGGAATGACACCCAAATTTTGGTGGGACCCATAGTGTTGACATGGTAGGTGACTGGGCATAAGAGGCTGCATGTTTGGGCACAAATCTCAAGGTGGCCAAAATTGATGAATGGCTTAATGGCTTAATGAGAAAGCTGCAAGGAAGATAAGCCTAAGCCATTAAGCCATTGGTCCACATGGCACAAGTGTCAAGTGGCACCCACTAGACTAGTTAGCCAATCAAAGGATGCCACGTGTCACCCAGTAGGTGCCAAGTGGCTCTAGTCCATTACAATTCAGAGGCACCAATGAGAGATCAACACGTGGCGCCAAGTGGACCTGCGGACCAATCAGAGGGTGACACTTGGTGCATTCTTGTGAGATGTGCAGATTTCAAATTATTTTTTAATTTAAATTCATTTCAACAAGTGGGTTAACTAGTGTGCAAGTTGAAAAAGAATCAAAGGTTGACTTAATGGGTTAGGGGAAAGATGCTCACCATCTACCCTTTAAGCCATTAAGCCTAAGTGATAAGTGGCACATTCTACAAAAATAATGAATTAATTGAAATATTTAATTAAATCCATCACAAATGGAAAAGGATTAAAAAGTGAGCAACTTCAGAAAGATCCAAGGGCTGACTTAATGACTTAATGGAAAGATGCTCATCATCTAACCACTAAGCCATTAAGCTTAAGTGACAAGTGTCACAATGAGATAAAATCTGGAAAAAGGGAAATATTAATGTTAATTTTGTCCCATTTTCAATAGTTCAACTATTGAAAAGTATTTTATTTCAAGTTGAAATATTTCAAACTTTTAAATGAAAATCTGCACGGGAAGGCAAACTTGGACTAAAGTTTTAGAGGGAAAATTTGATCCAAACTATAGAGTATCATATGTTGCCGGAAAGGTCTCGGAAAGGAGATCATGATTTTGCAAATCAATTGAGGGAATATCAAATCAGATTTTTGCAGTTTCAGTTTGAGAAGTTGCAAATATTTTTTGGGACAGACAGGTGTCGGTGACTAGGTTGTTTTTCTTTTTTCATATATCTGGTTTTTTCTCCATTGTAATAGGGATGGTGAATTCACATATGCATAGAAGACTTCAGATTATGGTTTTGTTTTGAAGCTTTGTGTCTTTTTGAATGTTTTGAAGCAGAAATACATTAATAAAATACAGTGGAATCTGCAGTTTTAGATCTATGGTGTTTTTTTGTACTTTTATTCATGCTCTTGTATGTTTATTCTGTAAGGCATTCTGAACATGCTGGTTACAAGGTAACTATGCAGTTATTTATGAGCTTCCTTCAAGGAAGGAGTCATTCTTGTGAGTAATCCCAGAGGGCCGGATATTAATATGAAAATATGATAGATAGATGTGAAAATGAAAGGATAATTTGTAAGGCACTCTGTCTGGGATCTTGTTTGTGTTCTTATTAATTGGTTTTCTTCAGATTTACATTTCATTGGACTCTTTGCCCTGGATTAGGCACTGGTCTAAGTTCTGAAAGGTAGTTCTCGCCATCAACATTCAAATATTGAAAATATATTACTTTCTGTTTATGAACATGAATGCCCAGAATCTGTACCGAATAGTGCAGACATTGTTGGTGATTCTTTAAAGAAATGAATCCATGGGTTAGCCTTCCTAGTTCTGAGAATTTCAAAAGGAGAAGGATTATAAATCCTTAGTCCACTGTGAGATTCTCTATGATTCAGTGAGTCAGTAAGTCGGTACACCCGCCTGAGTTTGTGGAGCTCGAAGTGAAGAAGGATTATATCCTTGTTAATTAGCCTTTTCCATGTAAGAATTTGTGTTGGGAATAGATGTCAAGCATTGTTGATGTATTGTTGATTCTTGCAAGAAAAAGAGCTAAGTCCTTTCAAAACTTGGTTTTACTTAATCAAAACATAGTAAAAATCAAAATAATTGAACAAAATTTGTTGTTGATACAAGAATAAATAAGACCATAATCAATTATTTTGATGTACATATGATGCTTTTTAAATATCATATAATATCTACAGAAATAACACCTATGATATAGGTAACTTCTAGTTTGAATATAGTAAAGTAAGTCAAAATTTTAACAAGGTGAGATTGATACTTTTATATGATAAATTTAGGTTTTAAATAGATACTAGTTTTGGTAACATTTAGTTTGGTCATATTTTATTTCTTATAGTACAACACATATTTTTTACTGAGCTACTTGTAGTTTTCTATTAAATATCAGATAAGCTCAATACAAAATATATTGAATACATGTTCAACTACAAACTGTAAGATACTTACTACCTACTCTACTAAGCAACAAACCCTGTAAACAAAGTGTATCCAAATTCACTTCCCATATACTGTGTCAATAACCGCCTCTATACAAAATACAAGAAGTTATGCACTACTAGTAATATATACAATATTAACTAAGTATAAAAGGTTGATGAAAAAAACATCAGTGATACTAAATTATATCATTTGGAAAACTATTATCTCTAACATTTTAGGACTAGGGTATCCAATCCATAGACCCATCCATCCACACAATCTCTTCACCTTTTTGCATACGTGCTAGATATGGGTGAAAAAACACCTCAGCTACTGGGAGAGCTACTTGTTGTTGATCTTCCCTATTGTTGTTAATTTTGAGTTCACTCATGAAGTTGTGGAGTGCTTTATCAAAGGGGGATCTATCAGCTGCTTGTCTTGTCTAATTAAAACCATGTGAAATCTTCCATTTAAATATTCTAGTAGTTCCATCATGGATTAGGTCTTAAAACTTCTTTTTGGATACTCATTACAATAGTAACATGCATACAAACATCATACATGATGAGTCTCCTCAGAGAATCAATAAGCGCCATACTCTTAGCATTAAACACACTATCATTCCTAAGTTTCCATATAATCCAAAGAATCTTTGCTCAAATAATAGACCAAAATAAGTTGGAATCTTTCTTGAGGTTAACAACAAAGCCAAAAAGGACATAAGAGATAGAGACATTTCCACTGATGTAAAAATGAAACAGGACATAGGCGTCTTTAGCAAAGAAATACTCAAAGAAAAGATGATTAACAGTTTTAGGAAACCTACAATAGGAACACAAATTATGTTGGAATTGGTTTCTGTTGGATTTATTGGCATTCATGTTTTTTCATTGATGTCAGCATATGTTTTTGATGAAGACATACAAACTGGTTATCACTGGTGCATGGATGACTGATAGAAGTGTATGGACACTGTACACATGTTTTAGAGTGTGCAAAGATGGGGATGTGTACAAGGATGAGTTGTGATCTTATAGCTAAGGTTGCTTGAGTTTATGTTTATGTTTGTTTGAATTAAAACAATTTTGGTGAAGACTGTTTGTAGAATAGTGACAATGAACTGTTGATAGAGCTAGTCTTTGAGTTTGGTGGATAACTTGAGTACGAGAACGTTTCAATTTATGCGAGCTTGAGGAATGTTAGGAGACATCTTGAGGAATTTGTTTTCTAATTCTTGGGTCACAAGATTCCTGGTGATAACAACTGTGGCATGTGTTCCAGAGAAGACCTATTTGGGGCCGACTTCAGAGATGTAGCATGTATTGTGGATGACGAGCATGGATTGTGGGTCTTGAAGTATAATGGATTAATTTTAATTGATGTTTACTTGTTATAGGTACCGTGTGTATCTTAGTGTAACGATGACAAAGTTTGGTTAAGGGGGGGATTTGAATTGTTAATTGTTATTTGTGTTGATTTCCTTAACCCTACTTTAAACTTACTTGAATTTGATTGATTGTATATTACAATTGTGATTGTGATTAAGGGGAGATAAGATGCTCCTTTCTTTCACCTTCAAATACACAAATAGGAGATCCAATTTTGATCAACCCCAAAGGGTTAATACACAAATGAATCCACTATTTGGAAAGAGACCAAGAAAGGGGATCTTAAATTCTGTAAATTGATTGATTAATATGATTAATGACACTAATTGAAAAGAATAGGAGAAAGTACCAACCTTACAAAATTGCAGATCAAAGATTGCTGTCTTCTAAGATCTGTAGACTATTTCTGGAGATGCTGATAGTTGGTACCAAATTGGAACACAGAGACGGACAAAACCCAAAAATCTTTTTCTGTTCCGATGTCGTCTTTTGAAAAAGGTCGACCCTGTACCACTTTTGCGAACTCGATCTGCTCAACTCCGAAAGTGTCCCTGTTCGCACAGTCTAAAAGAAATCTGAAAAGGGTATCCAAATCTGGCCTCAGATCTACAGTTCCGAACTCGTACCTACAAGAAAAATGTTTTTTTGTTGGGGGAAAGGGGTTTGCCTTGGTTAAACTCCAGTTTTGGAATTAACCTTAATATATGTAATTGAAATTTGCAAAAAGAATAACAAAGCAAAACTCAAATTCACCTTGCTTGTAATGTCCTTGTGGCGGATTTGAATCTATGGATCCACAAGTATGCTTCAAAATATGGAATGTAGAATGGAAGGATGTCTTCAATCTCTTGCTTGTAGATCTCCAACACCAAGTCTTGAATGGATTCTCAAACTTGACAGGGGCTTTGGAAGAAGATGGATGGAAAGATCACCAAAAGGGCACTTTTTTGGCTTGAATCCTTCAATGGCCTCCAATGGATCTCCTTCATGCAAATGGATACTTGAGAATGATGGATGCTTGCTTCAA
>MU223056.1:5010121-5080186 GCA_018584345.1 Thuja plicata | reverse complement strand
TTGGTAAGACACTATTGTCAAAGTTATTCATCTCAAATGAAATTAGTCTACCAATTAGGCTATCAAGAGTAACTGTATTGTTTGCTACTGCTCTCATTTCTTGAATAACAGAGACTCTAATAGCATAAACAGGCAATAAGGTTCTTAAGATTTTACTTACCACTATCTCCTCTTCAAGTGTACCTCCAACACCTCGCATAGCATTGACTACTTCTTTTATTCTTGTGCTATACTGTGTGATGTTTTCACCTTCTTTCATTTTGAGATAGTCAAAATTTCCTCTAAGGCTTTCTGCCTTGGCTCTCAGAACATTTGTATCAAATCCATGTACAATCTTTAGTTTGTCCCACATTGTCTTTGTAGTTTTGCAGTCTTTGACATCTTCAAATTCAACATTAGAGAGTGAGGAAGAAATCTCTATAACTATGAAGTTATGCTCATGCTTCACTCTCAATTGATCTACTGTCAATGGTCTTGTACGCAACACATATTCAGTATCTAAGTATTGAGTAATATCATTGCCAATACCTAATAAGTGGAGTCTTATCCTGCTTTGCCATGAAGCAAAGTTGTCTTTGTTCAACTTGGGCACATCTTGTCTGTTCATCTTGTGATCTTTACTTAGGTCTTGAAACCTTCCTTCTAAGCACACAAGCTCTGATACCAATTGTTAGTAATAACTTAGAGGGGAGGGCGATGAATCAATGGCCTTAATTATTTATCCTTTAAAATTTAATCCACCAATCAATACACCTCAGATTATTAAGTCTCTACAAGATGCATGCCTTGAAATAATTAACTATCTGTCAGTTTACCTTGTCTGTCCTTATTCTCCTTGATTACCGATAAGCAGTAAAACTTATTTACCGATGCTCAGTAAATATGCAGAGTATACCAATCAATCCAGAAATGCATATGTGAAATTTAAAATAATAAAGTAATAAACCATATACACATAACACATTGATTTTAACATGGAAACCCTGTTAAGGGAAAAACCACTGGGATCGGTACCCCAAATTTTCACTCTTTTGAAGTGAGCCCTATTAGGAGCCAGCCCTGTTAAAGGTTACAAACACAATATTAAGTGTGACCTTGTTAGAGGATTTTTATACATAGGTTGTCACTTAGTATCTGGCATCTATTTTTCTACCATCCTTGAATCAGCCTCCTTCTTAGACTGTCAATAGGCTTTACGCAAATCTTGCTACCATCCTTGAATCAACCTCCTTCTTAGGCTGTCAATAAGCTTTATGCAAATTCATTGCTACTTTCATGAATCAACCCTTTTGGTAATCTATTAGGATATACCTCAATTATAGAAGACTGTTAAGTCCTGCTCTGTTAAGAGACTTGATGCTTCAATGGTTAAACTGAAACACAATGACCTATTTCTAATGCAACTTGAATTGCAAATTTTCAGATCCATTTAAGTACAATACCTTTCTGATCAATGTATCAATTCAATTCCTTTGTGCTCCACACTTTCTTCTCTGTGATGCTGTGCTTCACTACTTGTCGGTGTCTGCAGAATTCTTTAGCTCTCCCTTAACTTGATTGATCAGGACTGTATGAAGTTTTTCCTTCACCATTTTCTTTTCAGCATCTTCTTTCTATTCACTCCCCTTCCACATATCTAATTGCATGTGAAAATTAATTATGCTTGTCTCTTATATAGACATGATATTCCTTAATTCATGATTCTTGATTCTTGATTCTTGGCGTGACAGAAAATCTAGCCAATTTTATTTATGGCTTCAACTCCTGATTTATCTCGTAGTTATCTTCTTGCCAACTGTATAAATCTTCTTTAAATCAATTACTTAACTGTGGTCGAATAAAACAAATAAAACAACCAGTTAAGTCTATCCTTAAGTTCTGCCAGCTAGATATTTTGTCATTTTTTGATCTCTCTATTCTGTCAATCAATTCTGCAGTTCATCGTCGGTGACAACTGCCAGTTCTGTCGGTGTAACTTCAGTCAGCTTCGAGATCTCTGTTCATCGGGCATCATTGGATCTTACTCATTGGGAAACTCTATTTTTAGCTCGTTTGGCAACACTGTCTTTTGTTCATCTACTATCACTGTGAATTTTTCTCTATCTTTACCGATGGTGTGCACTCCATTGGTGTTGTCTATCACTTAGTGAATACTTGACTTTTATGCATTGCAGAAAGCATAATCTTTGTTCCATTGATTCTCTTAAGTCTTTCGTATTATGTACATGATTGGACATATGATATCAAGTTGAAATCAATGACAATACAAACCATTAAATGATTTAATGTCTTGCATCATCTTCAACTTAAAATTATCAAACATTCAATCAGTTACATGTCATTGGTCTATCTGCCTGCTATCTAATATTCTCTATCTGGTAGATTTCTGTGAACTGGGTTTGTTTAGATGATACCCGTCAACTTTAATTTGAACGTAAGTATCTTTAACATTAGAAGGCCTCTATTCAGTTGGGATCTAGCATAACTTTGGAGGATTTAACATTATCATGTACCATTCCTAACTCATAAAGAAAATCCAAGCCCAAGGCCACATCCACAACTATCTCCATTCGCTTATCCCACGCCAGGAATTTCTCTTCAACTACAACACCATTATATGCCTTTAAGTTGGAGGGAAGTGCACATACTATGTAGAAGAGAGTAGAGGCTGCCTTTGGGATAATAGTTATGTACAAGCACCATTTCTTCTTCTGAAATATGATAACCTAGTAAAATCATCAAATTAGCAATGCTGAGTATAAAGATGGTGTTGCCCATTATGTAGGAGGATGATATGAAAGCATAGACAAAGCAATTTACAAAATTTGCAATACAAATGCAACCTAAAAAGTCTACGTAGCTTTTTCCAGCATAGATTGAATGAGAAGGAATTTAATTTTTTTAAAAAGCCAATACTATTGGCAGGGAAAACACCATGGAGGCTTGTGCATGGTAATTGCACAGAGCAGGATAGAGGAGAGCCAACATTTAAGAAGGAGCTTCTTGCACATCAAGTCTAAATGTTCTCTAGCTATCTCTAGGATGAACGTATTTCTTCTCCATTGGGCCATTCTAACTTCCTATCTAGAGATCTCGCCTCCTAATTAGGGCGAGAAAATCCCTCCTCATTTAACTATCTCCAATACTCGTTAACTCCTTCCCAATACTGTTTCAAGAAACAAGATATATAGGTAGTAAGAATAAGAAAGGCAAACAGTTGGAGGTGGTTGGATTCCAGAGATAAAGCCTGATGGCATTCAAGTTATCGCACTCATTTTTTGATTAAAACATTTCAACAATGCCATTGGTAGGTGTAAAGTAAGAGGAATCTGCGCTAGAAGCCATGAGCGACTGCACCAAATGCCAGAGATAGATAGCGCATGGTGCATGGCTTTGCAAGCCTGCGTAGAATTTTTCAAAGGATGTAGAACATTTAAAAACAAAAACAAATACATATGGAAATGAAAAGTGGCGCAAGACTTCAGATAACCCAACGCAATATATTCAAGGAACCCAACACATGCCAGGAAGGATGGAAAATTTTGAAGTTTGTAAATGAGTTATCCCACATTCGCTGGGGAAAGGGTTTATAAAGTCTTTATATACTAAAGAACTTAGAGTGTAGTCTGAATAGAAAGCCAAGAGGCTCCTTGGCGGGACCCTTTCCTGGTGAAGCAAATGTGTTGGTGGACCCTACTATTTTAATGCGTAGCTGATAGAAACTTTAAAAAACTAAAATTGTTTAGTCCCACAATGCTGGTGGGAGGGACAATTAATATGTTTAAATGATACAATGCACACTAAGTGATTTGAAGAAGAAGCCTGAAGGCTCTCCATGCGCAGGTGACAAACACATTGGGAAGCGTGCCCAAGTGATGGAAACCAAGTTTTGGTGGGACCCACAGAGATGAGGTGGAAGGTAAGTTGGCAGGAGAGGCTTGTAGGTAGGGTGCGGATCCTAAGGTGATCAAGATCAACAGATGACTTAATGAATTAATGAGAAAGATGCAGGCAAGATAAGCTTAAGGGGTTAAGTCGTCATGACATGTGGCAGAGGTGACAGCTAGGATGACAGCAAGGTGACGAGGTGGGGATGACATGGAAGTGCGCTAGAGGGGCCTATCAGATCAGCGCAGGTCTTGAGGTGGCAAGATCGATGACCAACTTAATGGCTTAATGGGAAGATGCTCAAAATCTACCCATTAAGCCATTAAGTCTAAGTGACATTTGGTGGGGTAGACACATGGAAAGATCTGGTGCAATATAGAGGTGGCAAATCAGAGATTGACACGTGGCATCCAATGGTTGCACAGAGCCAGTCAGGAGGTGCCAAGTGACATGATCTGGTGCATTCTAGGAAATAAAAGCAATGCAGGGTGATACAGATGGAGAGGTGGACTTGCGGACAAATCAGAGATGGACACATGGAAAATCCTGAGCAGATTAAGAGAATAAAAGGTAAAAAGGAACCCTAGATATAGAAAATGTAGAAAAATGATGAGATTAATGTGCACATAAATAAAGTAAAGAAAATGAAGAAATTTGGAGAAATAAAGTAAAGAAAATGGAGAAATTTCACCAAATTAAACTTTGCAGATATTAAAATGAAGGGATATGAAATATCAACATAATTCTTAATGTGTAGAGAAATAAAGTAAAGAAAATGGAGAAATTAGGAGAAATAAAGTAAAGAAAATGGAGAAGTTTAACCCGATTAAAATATACAGATATTAAAATGAAGGGATATGAAATATTAGCATAATTCAATAGTTTAACTATTGAAAATATCAAGGCATGGAAATTTAAATATTTCAAACTATTCAAACTGTTGAAAAAGTATGCATGGGAGGAAAAGTTTGATTAGTGATTTAGGGGGGCAAATTTTATCAAAATAGAAAGTATCATATACTGTTGGAAAGTTTTTGAAATGAAGATTTTGTTTTTGTAGTCTATTTTGATGGAGAATCAAAGTGGTTTGAACAGAATGAAGAAAGAATGACTCAGTAAAAAAATTGTTAAAGCAAGAGGACAAGTGGTCTTTCAAAAACATATTTGGAGATCTTTTGCTTCGGATAGATATTCAGATTTCCTCCATTGTTATAGGGTTCTAAATCTTGGTCTCCATAGAGAGTTGCAGAGTATTGGCTCCAAGAGTTTCCAGTTATTTCATGGTTCCACATTAGGGATATAGTATTGATTGTACTAGTTTTGTTGGAGGCAGAATAGAATGTCATTGGTATTTGCAGCTTATTGAAGAGGTATTTGTCTAATTGCAAAGTTGTGTATAGTAATGTGATTTTTCATACTTAATACAAAAGTTCAAGATTCATATCTCTCCTTGGTGTCAGTCTTGTGAAGTCTGAATTTTCTAATTCTTTGCATAGGGTTTACCTATGTATGTGTTATCATTCTTTAGTTCTCATATAGGATCAGATTAAATGATGCTGTGGATGTGACATAATTTCATTTGGTTGTCTACAGAAGGATTTGTTGTAAGAAGTAATGATTTGGAATGATTATATTTATGGATTAGAATCATCGACAATAGTTGATTACTACATTTCTGACTTTGGTTAAATGATATTACCTATGGATAAAGAACAGGCTGGTGATTAGTATCTTCTGTACTAATGCATTTTCAGTTCAATCTTGGTTATATTCTACATTTTTAACATAAACTCCAACATATCTGAAGGTTTTATGTGGTTTGTGATGTTGTAATAATCTCATGCTCCATTTCAAGGTCGATGTCCAATGGGTGATTAGCCGGTCATCTAGTATCTCCCGGTCGTGTTGAGCCTATGTGAGATCACTACTAATTGACACCTTATTGAATATTTGAAGGTGTTTAAGGGTGTCCCCCCTTGGTTTTGCAGAACCTAAAGCGTAGAAGGATGGATCCACATCCTTGTTAATTGGTCATTTTCAGTCTTGGTTGAATACTGAGAGTTGGCTACTCTTTAAAATATATCAAAGGGTGAAAAGGTTTTTGTTCAGTAATCACATCGTAAAAAAGAACCAATAAAATGGTGACTCTACTGAGGAGATTGTATTAAATGCATAGTTAATAAGGTTTCAGTTGAGCTTGGCTCCTTGCCTTCTTAATTTTTAGTCCAGTTAAGTTTGTCCAGATTTGCATAGAGTTGAAAAGTAATTTTGATGTCATGGGGTTTGAAGGATATTGTTTTGTGTCTAAGATATTTGTGTCCAAGAGTTTATGTCTTGTGAGGAGTTATTTTTTTCTTGTAAAGGTCTTTTGAAAAGGGTTTTTCCTTGCAAACTGTCATAATATTTCCCAATTTGTATTGGGTGGTGACTCCAATCTCTGCAGCAGTGATGTATGAAAGATTTATTTCAAAATATCTACAAGATGATAAAGAAAATCACAAGTTGTTGAGGTGAAGCATCATCCCAAAGGAAATTAGGGTGAGCTTCTAAGTCTTTCAAGGAATGGACACCAATGAATAAATTAATGAGCAATTCAATGCTCCCCCATCATGAGAATCTGAAAGTTTAAATGCAAGTGAGAGAATTTGAGTTGGAATTACATCTCAGTGGTTTCAAGTTCTCTATCCTCTAAAAGGAGGTGGCGACTCTACAAAATATTTAGTGGAAGGTGTGAAGGTGATTTCAGATCTAGCATCTTACAGCCACTACAATATGTGCCATGTATTTTTCTCTTCATGGGTAAATTTTTTTCCATGAGAATAATTATGAATAGTTTCCTTGCTAAGTGAAGAAGTCACTAAAAGAAGGAAAATAGATCTAAAGTCTTTGGTCATACTTCTTGTTTTACAATTTCAGTCATCAAAATCAGAAGTATGTTGTGTTTTTCTGTGAAACAAATGATTGCATAGTTGGATGAAGTCTTTGTGAATGAGAAGATGTATTGTAAATAAGTAATGCAATGGAGATTCTAGATTCAATAGATCAGGATATGCTTCCTATATCTGAAATTTATCTGGCAGATCTTGAAGAAATCCAAAAGGATATTGCATTATTTAATCAAAGAATACAAGACC
Source organism: Thuja plicata (assembly GCA_018584345.1). NCBI lineage: Eukaryota > Viridiplantae > Streptophyta > Pinopsida > Cupressales > Cupressaceae > Thuja > Thuja plicata. The sequence continues at coordinate 5,073,164 of MU223056.1, read as the reverse complement.
AAGCCATCTTATTTTTGAAAAGACATGTAGGAGAAATAAATGAAGAATCCATACATGTATTTTATGAAATTTTTTCCAATGCATATGATAAGCTTCCGTAAGGGATTGAACTTCAATAATCTGCATATCTTTATTTGTTTTTAGAGATTTGTACGCCTAAATCTGAAAATTGGTTTGCATCATGTAGAGAGGAAGGCATTCAACTTGTTAAAAAATGGATAAATGAGTTTGAAAAATCTGAATTTGAAAGTATTAATGATGCTGACTCTAGTTATGATGACAATGTTGATTATGATGCTGATAGTGAAGTAAGTGAATGTCAAGATGTCAAGGATGAATTTGTGGTTGCGGATGTCTCCGTTGGATTTGAAGATTTGTTTTATTATCAGCATGGCAGGGCATACTTCTGTTCTCAGTTTAGTGAAGAGTCTTGTGATCAACAAGAAAATGGTTATTATGCGGATGAGAGTGGCTGGGATGATTCCTTTGTGCCAAAAGGAATGAGACAAAAAACTTCAATCCTTGTTCCCAATGTGAAAGGTATTTGCAGTAGTAAAGGAGAGGTTGAAGACAATGAAAATGAAGTCCAATGTTCATTGAGCAGCGAAAAAATTTCAGATTATTAGCTGCTAATTTTTAGAGGTATGCACTTGATATAGATTCTACTTTGCAATGCCCGGTTGATATATGCTTTGATAATGACGACATGCAAATGGATGCAAAGTATGAAATCTATGCTCATTTTCTTATTCCTACTTCTGCGGCAAACAATGTGCAAGATGTAAATGCATATGATTGGGAGAAATATGATTATGTCGAGTATGATGAATATGATGACTCATATGCTGCTATGGATTCAAATTATGATGAATTTGGTGTAAATGGCTCTTTTATTGATCAGGATGCTGAAAAAAATGATAAATCTGAATGTGTGTTTTCAGATTTACAAATTATGAGTGAGCCATTAATTAATGACCCATTTTCATATTTAGAGGATGATTGTAAAGGCTCTGATCAGAAATCTATCTCCGGTCTAATGAAATCAAATGTTTGTGTGAAATATTTCCATTCTAGTTTGAAAATCAATGTTGTGAATGAAGCTTATGTTTTGGTGGAAACTAGTGTTAATGATGAGTTTCTTTCCAGCCATGAAAATGAGTTGGAATGTTTTCCTTTTCAACTTGTCAATGATGGTCAAGGGTGTGATGCCTTTACATCACAAAGTGATCAACATTTGGAGTATTTTATTGATTCCCAAGTATTCAGGGATAATGATTGTGTTGATGGTTTTTACTATGATGTGCTGATAAGAAATTGCAGCATGATTAATCAAGCATATGACAGTGGTAATTTCAGCTTACCTCTGATTCATGGAAATGAGAATAAAGTTTTTGATAGGGGTAAGTGATGATTTTAGTTTGGTGACTTTGGGCCTTTGTAAACATTGTACATGTTTTATATTCTCTTTGCTTCAGTTTTGTGTTAGGTGTTTTGTGTTTTCAATAAGGAACCCGGTTTTGGGAAGTTGAGAAGAAGTCTGATTTTTGAGTGGTCTGCTTCACCAAGAGATTCTGAATTCTCTATGTGCCTGCAAGGGGCACACATCCCCAAACAGAGCCACTATTGATAATCTCAAATTTGGCACAAATTTGAGAGTGACCAATTTAAAATTTATTTAAGGCATGGTGAGTACCCTTGAAAAATGTTTTGATGATGCTTACTTGAAGTGCAAGTAAAATGTGACCTGATGATTTGTATGAGATACTGATTGGGGACCATATGAAAAACCTATCATGGAGTAAATCTAATGGGTCAAAAATCTAAGATATCATATTTGATGAGTTTTGGAGAGTTTTTTAAAGGTGTTTACCTCAAATCTGCATTCTACACATTGTCTGGTTATAGCAAATGACCTAATTTGTATATTTTTAGTTTTGACCGGATTAGATCTCATGACCTAAAGATTATTCTGAGATGTTGTAAGCATGAGAGAGAGTCTCCATTTCCATTTTCAGATTGCTATGAGTTCATATGATAAGTTTCCCAAGGCTATTATGTTTGCAATTAATTATGATTCTCAGAATGTGAAAGTGCAGAATTATGAAGTTGCTAACTTTGAGGTCTCATAACTTGCACCTGGTTGAATGGAATGTAAAATTGAATGTTCCCCTATATTGTAGTCATGGAAATATGTTACCATGAAGATTTTTAGGCCATGATGAATCCATTTGGGCAGTTTGGCAATCTGATTCTGTTTACAGTTTCTAACATTTTAATGCAGACCAGCTGTATAGTTTAGTCAGAGGCCTTGTTCGTGATGTTATATCTTGAAGACCGTGATTTTTCATATCAAGAAAATGGTGCCCCTATATGGTAGACCAAATTTACTCCAATTTTTCAAGGTTTTAGGTCGTGAGGGTTTCGTATGCACGCTTTTCCAGATTCTTTTCATTTGTAGAAATCATTATTTCTCATATCTTCTTTTTCTGTAATTCCAAGGGGCTACCTTTGAGGGTTTTCCAAATGTGTCTGGTTGATCATCATGAGACAAATTCCTAGATTCATGCTCTCCATATCACATATTTCGCATATCCAAAAGCTTAGGTTTTTAGGAAGTCACTTGCCTTGTTTTCAAAGTCAAAACCAGATGTGTTTTATTGCTACTTAATAGGGTAATTTGTGGAATAGTTTTGAAGAGGCGGCTTGAATGTTTAAAATCTTGTGACTTGTTGGGTTTTGTCAGGTGTCATTTTTCACTATGGAAGAATGTTGACCATAGAACAAATGTATCAAGATGATCAGAGAGCTAGAGGTGAATGAATAAATGGCAGAGAGTAAAATTCATTTGTAAAGCTGAAGAAAGTTACATTCATGGCAGACAGTCTAACGAAGTGGGTTCATTGCCAAGAGTGCAGAAGAATAATGATAATGATAATAATCATAATACCATCCCAAAATAAATTGAGAGATAACCATTTGAGTTCATCTGAGGTGATGGTTGTGGAAGGTTCAGATAATTATATTGTTAATGATAGGAAGGAGTTGGAGGCATTTAACAAGAGGGTCGATGATTTCATTGCCAAATTCAATCGCCAAATTTGTTTGGAGGTGCATCAATATTCATCCCACTATCACCAAATATTGCTGCTGGTAGATATATAAAGGCAATTTAAGTTGGGAAAGCTTTATTATATTGTCTGTCTGCCTTCCATCTAATATTCTCTATTTGGCAGATTTCTGTGAACTGGGTTTGTTTAGATCATATCAGTCAACTTTAATTTGAACGTAAGTATCTTTGAAGTAAAGATCTCCGACATGTGATCTGTGTAGAATTAGGGGGCCTCTATTCAGTTGGGATCCAACATAACGTTGGAGGATTTAAATTTTTTGTGTACCATTCCTAACTCATGAAGAAAAGCCAAGCCCAAGGCCACATACACAACTATCTCCTTTCGCTTATCCCACGCAAGGAGTTGCTCTTCAACTACAACAACATTATATGCCTTTAAGTTGGAGGGAAATGCACATACTGTGTAGAAGAGAGTACAGGTTTCCTTTGGGATAATAGTTATGTACAAGCATCGTTTCTTCTTCTAAAATATGATAACCCAGTAAAATCATCAATTTGGCAATGCTGAGTATAAAGATGGTGTTTCCCATTACGTAGGAGGATGATATGAAAGCATAGACAAAGTAATTTACAAAATTTGAAATAAAAATGTCATCTAAAAAGTCTGTGCATCTTTTTCTAGAGAAGATTGAATGAGAAAGAATTAATTTTTTTTTAAAAGCCAATACTATTGGCAGGGCAAACACCATGGAGGCTTGCGCATGGTAATTGCACAGAGCAGGATAAAGGAGAGCCAACATTTAAGAAGGAGCTTCTTGTGCATCAAGTCTAAATGTTCACTAGCTATCTCTGGGATGAATGTCTTTCTTCTCCATCGGGCCATTCTAACTTGCTATCTAGAGATATCACCTCCTAATTGGGGCGAGAAACTCCCTCGTCATTTAACTATCTCCAATACTATCGTTAACTCCTCCCTGATACTGTTTCAAGCAGCCTGATATATAGGTAGTAAGAATAAGAAAGCAAAATAGTTGGAGGTGGTTGTATTATGGAGATAAATCCTAATGGCATTCAAGCTATCACACTCAGTTTTTGATTAAAATATTTCAACAATGCCATTGGTAGGTGTAAAGTAAGAGGAATCTACGCTAGAAGCTAGGAGCGGCCGCGCCAAATGCCAGAGATAGATAATGCATGGTGTATGGCTTTTCAAGCCTGTACAACATTTTTCAAGGGATGTAGAACATTTAAAAACCAAAACAAATACATATGGAAATGAAAAGTGGTACAAGACTTCAAAGAACCTAGCGCAATATACACAAGGAACCCAACACATGCCAAGAAGGATGGAAAATTTTGAAGTTTGTAAATGAGTTATCCCACATTCGCTAGGGAAAGGGTTTATAAAGTATTTATGTATGAAAGCACTTAGAGTGTAGTCTGAATAGAAATCCAAGAGGCTCCTTGGTGGGGCCCCTGGCTGGTGAAGCAAATGTGTTGGTGGACCCCAATATTTTAATGCGCGGTTGATAGAAAATTGAAAAAACTAAAAATATTTAGTCCCACATTGCTGGTGGGAGGGACAATCAATATGTTTAAATGATATAACACACACTAAGTGATTTGAAGAAGAATCCTGAAGGCTCTCCACGCGTAGGTGACAGATGCATTGGGAAGCATTCCCAGGTGATGGAAACCAAATTTTGGTCGGACCCGCAGGGATGAGGTGGTGGGTGAGCTGGTAGGAGAGAATTGTAGGTTAAGCACAAATCTTGAGGTGATCGAGATCGACAGGGAAGATAAGCTTAAGGGATTAAGTCATTGTGACATGTGGAAGAGGTGACAGCTGGGATGACAACAATGCGACAAGGTGGTGATGACGTGGCAGTGCGCTAGAGTTGTTTGTCAGATTGGCACAGGTCTCAAGGGAGCAAGATCAATGGCTAACTTAATGGATTATTGGGAAGATGCTTGAAATCTACCAATTAAGATATTAATTCTGAGTGACATGTGGTGGGGTAGACACATGGAAAGATCCGATGCAATAAAAAGGTGGAAAATCAGTGACCGACATGTGGCGTCCAGTGGTTGCACAAAGCCAGTCAGGAGGTGCCAATTGGCATGATCTGGTACATTCTGGTCAGTAAAAGCAGTGCAAGGTGATGCAGATGCAAAGGTGGACTTGCAAACGAATCAGAGATGGACATATGGAAAATCTTGAGCAGATTAAGAGAATAAAAGGTAAAAAGGCACCCCAGATATAGAAAATCCAGAAAAATGATGAGAATAATGTGCAGAGAAATAAAGTAAAGAAAATAGAGAAATTTGGAGAAATAAAGTAAAGAAAATGGAGAAATTTCACTGGATTAAAATATACAGATATTAAAATGAAGGGATATGAAATATCAACATAATTCAATAGTTTAACTATTGAAAATCTCAAGGCATGGAAATTTAAATATTTCAAACTATTCAAACTGTTGAAAACGTATGCACGGGAGGAAAAGTTTGATTAGTGATTTAGGGGGGAAATTTTTATCAAAATAACAAGTATCATATACCATTGGAAAGGTCTTGAAATGAAGATTTTGTTTTTGCAGTCTATTTTGATGAAGAATCAAAGTGGTTTTGAATAGAATGAAGAAAGAATGACTCAAATTTTTTTTTGTTAAAGCAAGAGGACAGGTGGTGTTTCAAAAAATATCTGGAGATATTTTGCTTTGGCTAGATATTCAGATTTCCTCTATTGTTACAGGGTTCCAAATCCTGGATCCATAGAGAGTTGCAGAGTACTGGCTCCAGGAGTTTCCAGTCATTTCATGGTTCCACCTTAGGGATATAGTATTGATTGTACTAGTTTTGTTTCAGGTAGAATAGAATGTCATTGGTTTTTTGCAACTTATTGAAGAGGTATTTGTCTGATTGAAAATTTGTGTGCAGTAATGTGATTTTTCATACTTAATACACAAGTTTAAGATTCATATCTCTCCTTGGTGTCAGTCTTGTGAAGTCTGAATTTTCTAATTCTCTGCATAGGGTTTACCTATGTATGTGTTATCATTCTTCAGTTGTGATCTAGGATCATATTAAATGATGCTGTGGATGTGACATAATTTCATTTGGTTGTCTACATAAGGATTTGTTGTAAGAAGTAATGATTTGGACTAATTATATTTATGGCTTAGAATCATTGACAATAGTTGATTACTGCATTTCTGACTTTGGTTAAAGGATATTGCCCATGGATAAAGCACTGGCTGGTGATTAGTATCTTCTGTACTAATGCATTTTCAGTTCAATCTTGGTTATATTCGACATTTTAAACATAAACACTGACATATCTGAAGGGTTAATGTGGTTTGTGATGTACTAATATCATGCTCCACTTCAAGGTCAATGCTCAATGGGTGACTAGCCGGTCATCTAGTATCTCCCAGTCATGTTGAGCCTATGTTAGATTACTAATTATTAATGCCTTACTGAATATTTGAAGGTGTTGAAGGGTGTCCCCCCTTGGTTTTTTAGAACCTAAAGCGTAGAAGGATGGATCCACATCCTTTTTAATTGGTCCTTTTCAGTCTTGGTTGAATAGCGGGAGTTGGCTACTCTTTAAAATATATCAAAGGGTGAAAATGTTGTTGTTTAGTAATCACAGTGTAAAAAAGAACAAACAAATGCTATATCAAAAGAGATGATGATATAGGAAAATTTGATGTTAGAAGTGATGAAGGGATATTCCTTGGTTATTCAACTAAGAGAAAAGCTTATAAATGTTTTAATCTGAGATTATGAAAGATGATTGAAAGTGCTAATGTGAGGATTGATGAGAAGTTTCAGATTTAGGAAAGAGTATATGACTATAGCCAGACTTCACAGAATAGGGAGGTTACTGCAAATCAAGAAGAAGATTTTGAGGTTGATCATAAGATCAAGGTATATATGATTGATTCAAATGATTCTATTGAAACTCCAAAGACACCAAGGTACATTAAGAAGAACCATCCTAAAAATCAAATTATTCACAATGCAAACAAATGCATGATGACAAGATCTAGATTAAGAAATGAAATTTGTTTGATTTTTCAGTTTGAACCAAAAACTACTGATGAGGCATGTAGAGATGAATGTTAGAATAAAGCTATGCATGAAGAATCAGAATAGATAAAGAAAAATAACACTTGGGAATTGGTTCCTAGAACTAAAGATAAGAATGTTATAGGGACTAAATGGGTTTTCAGAAACAAAATGAATGAAGAAGGAATGATTGTAAGGAATAAGACAGACTAGTTTGTAAAGGATACTTGCAAAAATAAGGCATATACTTTGAAGAAAATTTTTCTCTTGTTTCTAGGCTTGAGGCAGTGAGATTATTTCTTGCTTTTACTGCACACAAAGACTTTAAAGTATACCAGATGGATGTGAAATCTGCATTTTTAAATGGAGATCTAGAGGAGGAAGTATATATTGAGCAACTTGATGGATTTCCTCTAACAGATGATGAGGACATGGTTCTCAAATTGAAGAAGGCTTTTTATGGACTATAATAATAACATAGAGAATGGTATGCTAGATTTGACAAGTCTATACTTCATCTTGGCTTTAGAAAAGGTAATATAGACAATAACTAGTACTTAAGAACTACTGAAGATGGAATTTAAATAATTAAAGTCTTTGTTGATGATATCATTTTTGGAGGTAATGATGAAATGAGTAAAAATTTCTCTAAGGAAATGGAAAATGAAATTGAGATATCGATGATTGGTGAAATTAATTTTTTCTTTGGACTGCAAATTAATCTGAACAAGAATGATATTTTTATTTCTCAGACCAAGTATCTTAAGGAAAAGTTGAAAGAGTTTGGAATGAAAGAGTGTAAACCTGGTGGAACACCTATGGTTACTAGTTACAAGCTTACTACTACTAATGAATCTCAGAGTGTTTTTTAGACAAAGTACCAAAATATGATTGGAGGCTTACAATATCTGACTCACACTAGACCAAATATTGCTAATGTAGTTGGAATTGTGGAAAGATATCCAGTAGATCCTAAAGAGACTCACCTTGTTGCTGTAAAGATAATATTTAGATATCTAAAAGGAACACCAGAATATGGCTTATGGTATAAAAAAATTGATGATTTTTTTTGCATGCTTATACTGATGCTGATTGGGCAAGAAACATTGATGAAAAAAATAGTACAAGTGGTGGTGCATTTTTTATTGGGAAAAGGTTGGTTTCTTGGTTAAGAAACATGATTGTATAGCTCAGTCTACTACTAAATCAGAGTATGTTGGTGCTGCTATAAACTGTACACAGATTGTTTGGATGAAGCAAATGCTGAAGGACATTGGAATAAATTTTGATGAGCCAATGGTTATTCATTGTGAGACAAGGTTGAAGATAAGGAGATTAGATTGGAGTACATCAACACAAAGGGATAAATAACATATATATTTACAAAACCTTTGACGAAGGATGCCTTTGAGTATCTTAGAGGTATGCTTGAGGTTAGAGCCCCTCCTTGTGAAAAATAAATTGGTGCAAGAATGCATCATTCTAGTAGCCTTAAAAGCTATATCATTTTCTGGACTTGATGCTTGGATCTACTCCTCAGGGGGAGTGATCGCAGGAATAAAACATAATACTTGAGTGTTTGTGCACCTAGTTGTTGCAGGCATGAAGATTTGAAAAATCTACACCTTGGAGAGGAAACATGGTCAGAGAAAGAGTAATGACACCCTTTTCCATTGATGTTAGAGGGGGAGAGATTTAGTGTGAAAATCCCTACTATTTTAGGGAGAGTTGTGAAGATGATATTGCGAAGAGTGTATTGAGAGTGGTACTTTTGGATTGATGGATTTTCTCATGTGTTACCATCAATTCCAAAGGGGTAATTTTTGAATTGGTTTCTATTGGAGTTGTTGGCATTCATGTTTTGTCATTGATTTCAACATATGTTTATGATGAAGACAAACATACTGGTTATCACTGGTGCATGGATGACTGATAGAAGTGTACAGATATTGTACGAATGTTTTAGAGTCTATGAATATGGGGATGTGTACAAGGATGAGTTGTGATATTATATCTAAGGTCTCTTGAGTTTATGTTTCTATTTTTTTGAGTTACAATGATTTTGGTGAAGACGGTTTAAAGAACAGTGACAGTGAACTGTGACAGAGCTAGTCTCTGAGTTTGGTGGATAACTTGAGTGCGAGAATGTTTTATGTTATGCAAGGTTGGGGAATGTTAGGAGACATGTTGAGGAATTTTTTTTATGATTCTTGCATCACAAGAATCCTGGTGATGAAAACTGTGGCGTGTGTTCTAGAGAAGATCTATTTGGGGCCAACTTCAGAGATGTAGCATGTATCGTAGATGGAAAGCATAGATTGTGGGTCTTGAAGTATAATGGATGAACTATAATTGACATTTACTTGTTATAGGTACCGTGTGTATCTTAGCAAGGGGTTTTTAATTATTTGTGCATTGGGGAACTCTTAATTGGTCGACCTAATTGCCTATTGTAAACTTGTATAAAAGAAAGTTGTTTTCTTGGTTAGGAATGGGATAGAAAAGCATGGAAGCTGTGAGCTTGTATTTGTAAAGTCTACTGGATGTAGAGTAGAGGTTGTGATTAAAGAAATTTATTATAAATATTTAAGAAAAGTTTTTTCTATTAGCCAGTTCACTATATTGTATATCTTCTATACATTTGTATTTCAGACAATATGTCTTGAAGGTGGGTTTAACCTTCTTTAGGCACTGAGCCTGGGCAGTGATCCTGTTGTTTATCTTGACACCTAACAATATTTCTCCCTTAACAAGGACTATGTACTATATGTAATAATCAACTCCTAAGATGGATAAATCTCCTAACAAGGATACTATACTTTTAGTGCATTATTTGTCGGTGCTAATTCCCACCGGATTGTTTTCCCTTAACATGGTTTCCTCGACAACCAATGGTTGTGTTATGGTGTTGTTAATGTGTTCAGAATTGCATTTATATTTTGATTGGTAAAGGTTAAAATTTAAGTATATGGAAATCAACTGATTCACCCCCCCTCTTAGTTGTTCTGGTGGATTGTTATTGCTAACAAATTAAAGTCACCACTGTGATTTTTAATAGGAAGTTAACAATAGACACCATAAAAAGAATCTCTTTTTGGGCTTAATAGGTCTACATGATAAAGGTTCAAAAATAATATTCCATGCTTCAAGGTTGTGATTCAATATCCAAATGTTGTTCAAGATGCTAAAGGTGTCATCATTTTCTTTTAGGGAGGAGTAAATGAATTTGGCTGTAACAACATGAATGGAAGATCCACCAGTCCAGAAAAAGGATGGGACACTTTTGTCATTGTCAACACAGATAACTGGGAGGGAAGAGAATGCCTCTTTAAGGATAGAATAAGTTTTGACTTGAGATAAGAGTATAATATATTTGTAACTAAGTTCCTTCTATGATAGAAACTGTCTATCTTTGATAATTTTATCCAATACTTAAACTCCTTTCACTGCCCAAGATTTAGCTGAACAACCTTGCAATAATGCCAATGGTTTTTACTTATGCATAAGATCCCACCATATGGATCTCTATCCCATTATTTTCCTATCATTAATAGTGATTCCATTGTTTGTAATGGACAACCTTACACTATGCCAAGCCTTCCAAATTGATTTAAATATGGATGATCCTACTGGGAAACTTAGAATTTCTCAGCCATGAATTTACATAAGGGAAAGCCTTTCCAAGAGTGCCCTCTTTTAGGTACTGAGTTAGAAATATTGTGCCTCACCAACACTTTCCAAGGTTCCTCTCCTTGGAGAGATTTGAATATCCATTTAGCTACAAGTGCAATGCCTGGAATTCTTAGATCTTTGAATCCTATTCCTTCCTTTGATTTTCTCATGAAGCACCATCTCTATTTGAAAACATACCTTTTTTAACACCCTTTTCCATTAGACCAAAATAATTCTTAGATTATCTTTTGAATGAATGAGTAGTGATAGTTTCTTAACAACCATGCTAAGGTAAAGTATATATTGTAGAATGACAAAATCTTCTGATAGACTTGAAATCTCCTAGCCAATGTGGGGTAGTGTCCATTCCATTTTCTAACTTTATTATCTATCTTGGCCTTAACCCATTGCAACATTTCCTTCAGATTGGGATTAATGAAAATTGGTATTCCCAGATATGTAAATTGACGGTTAGGACCACTCCTCATAAGGGGAAATTTTCTAAACCAAGGAGGTGGTTGGGCTTCCCATCCCAACATAATAGATTTTGGTAGGGAGACCCTACTTCCTGAAGCATCACAAAAAAATGTGAAGATTTTCCATTAGATAACTGGAGTTATCCTCCTCCATATTTACAAACATTTTTGTATCATCCACAAATGGGATGTTTAGAAGTTCTTCTCTATTGGGAAGAGTAATACCATTCATCGTAGAAGACAAGGACCTGTTCCTAAGAAGATAAAAAAATGCTTCAGTTGCAATGACAAATAATGTATGTGCTAAAGGACATCCTTTCTTAATGGATCTGATTAATTTGAACCTATCAGATCTGATATCATTCACCTCAACACATTCTATAACATCATTCATATGGGTCTTAATCATCTGGCAAAAAATCTTAGGGAATCCTTAGCTCTCCATCATCATATTGATAAAACTCCATTCCACTCTATCGTAGGCCTTTTTAAAGTCACTAAGCATCATGGAAACTTTATACTTGGATTCTTGTGCCATGTTCATTGCCTCCCAACATGTGCTCAGATTCTCTAGAATGTATATGTCTTTAACAAACCTTGTCTAAGTACTTTTTATCTAATTTTCACTACGATTCAATCAGGTATAGGTCATTGATTTGAAATTGAGAGAAGAAAAGGTACATTTTAACCTCTCCTAAATTAGATACAAGTGCATAAATAGAAAAAAAGGATTATCTAATAGTTTCTTGCAATTATTCAAAATGCATGTCACATGGAAACATTTTGCAAGTTCTATTTGGAAGATAAGTTTATTAATAATGAAATGTACATTTTGTCTCGCACAAGCCGTGAGACTAAATTATTCAATATAAACAAAGAAAAACATATACATGAATAGCCTTATGCTCCAACTCCTCTTAGTGAAGTTAGGGACCTTGTGTTGGATGATTATTGAGCATGTTAGAGTTTGGTTTTTGGGTGTGCCGACATTAATGTTTGGTCATTGAATGTCAAAATATTGGTTACTATCTTAGATAGTGTGTTCTGTGTGTTCGATGAAGAATATTTCAGTTGTTCAAGTGCTACATTGAAGATCTAGAGCTGTGATCATAAGGTGTTGTTCTATGGTATCTATAGTTTGTCTACAGAGGTTCACAAATGTTTTGATGACAATTTGAGTATTAATTGATCGCGTTGTTGATTTTTGTTGTTGCAGTGTTCCTTTGTACAAATTTTGAGTATTTGGATCATTACATCTTTGATTTTATTTTTCAGAGGTTGTGAAGATGGTGGTTGCATGGTTCCTTATCATCGTGTTCATAGGTGGTGTTGTTAATGATTTAGAGTATGACAAGCTATATTTTTTTATGACAAAATTTGATATTTGGTGTTCCTGTTGATTAGAGATAGAGATGAGATGATGAGAGTGTTCTAAATGTTATTCATTTTTCTTGTTAGTGTTCTTGGATCGTTGAATGATCATGCTTCTAGACTGCATCATTGGATGTGATCAGATTTGTTGTTTTGGGTAGAGTGTTGGTGTTGCCTCATTTAGGTCTTAGCCGACCTAATGGAATAATGTATTTAGATTCTTGGATGTCAGTCAAGCATGTTCATGGTTGATGGTTTGGGTCCTATCTAAGTCTTAGCCAAATTTATTTGGATCGCTTGGAGGATTGAGCTTAAAGGTTACGTGTGTTACTGCAATAAGTCTAATTGGCCTAGTGGTTGATTATTCTTTGTAATCAGTATAAATGAGAGAAAATTTTGTAATTATGTAAGAGAGAGAGATATGTGGTTGTATGCAATTGTAAGAAGAATTATTTTTGCTTTAAGGTAGATTTTATACTTCATTGGAACTCTATTGACATTGAAGATGTTGTTTTCCAATTCGGTTGTATGGACTATATGTCCACCCTGTTGTAAGTAAAGATAGATCGATGAACCCAACCGTGGGCTAGATCTGAGATTGTATTTTGTGTAGTGTGCTCTGGGAAGTGTGCCTTTTGATTAGGCTATAAGCCTGTGGTTTCTTTTTCATCCCTTGCTCTATATTTTTATCTTAACTAGGCAATAATTTTAGGAGAGTACATTTATCTTGTGGGTTTGATTCCCACCGAGGTTTCTCCCTTAAATGGGTTTCCTCAAGAACAAATATTTGTGTTCTGAGTTTTGTGTTTTGGATCTTGCATTATTATTTATCTTTTAGATATAAGTGGCTAAAGTAAAATAAAATTTATAAGGTGTGTACAACTGATTCACCCCCTCTCAGTTGCGCTTGCCTCCTTTTGGGTCTAACAATTGGTATTAGAGCTAAGTCCTTTTGAAGAAGCTTGACCGCTTTAAGGAGATCCTTCATGGAAATTTTTGGAAAAGAGAGGATGAACTTTGATGGAAGCAATTACCTAATTTGGAAGGATCAAATGTCCACCTACCTAGTATGCATGGGGACTGAAGATGAATACTGGAAGATTACAGAGAAACCTTATGCTATTCTAAATGATCTGACAAATGCTACTACAAATGAAAAGAAAAACTTCAAGGAGAACATATTAGCAAGAGAGACCTTGATCAGTGCCTTATCTGATTTAGAATATTCTCACATTTATGGGTTAAGGACTGCACATGAGATATGGAAAGAATTAGAAACTATTTATGAAGGTGACACATATGTTAAGAAAGCTAAATTATAGGGATTAAAAGAAAAATATGAATATATGAAGATGAGTGAAGGAGAATCTTCCTCAGTCTATTTGCAGAGAGTAAAAGATCTAGTTTGTGCAATCAAATATGATGGTGGTACCTTGATAGACAACAAAACTATAGAGAATATTATGAGATCTTTGCCTACATGTTACAGTGAGAAAGTGGCTTCTATTGAACAATTAAGAACCATAAGAGACATTTCAAGAGAATCTTTGGTAGGAATACTTTGTCTTATGAGACTACACTTGGTAAGGAACTTCCGAAGGTTAAGACTGCATTTAAAGCTAGTGTGACTAAGCATGACCAAGGAGAAAGCTCTAGAAAAATTAAATTCAAACACTATGCTAAAGATTGGGAAGAAATCATGGAGGAAGAAAGGAAGATTGATAAATTTGAAGCCTTGGTTGCAAGATTACTACCTAAGGGATCTGGTAATTATGAAGGAAGGTTACCATTGAAATGCTTCAATTGTAATAAGATTGGTCATATTGAATCTAGATGTCCGAACAAGAACTCTAGGGATTTTAGAGATAAATCTAAGAAATATTAGTCTAAGAGTCATAAGAGTTTTTATGTTGTTGAAGAGGGTGTGATTGATTATGAGTCTATTGCTAATGATGATGACATTGTGTTTATTGTTGTTAAAGAAGATAAACCTAATGAAGAAAATGTATTAGTTTCATGAGTTGTTAATAGAGATGAATGGGTCATTAATAGTGGATGCTCACATCATATGACTGGTGATAAGGATAAGTTTGTAAAGATTGAAGATTATGATGGTGGTGTTGTTAGATTTGGTAACAATGCTCCTTGTTTGATTAAAGGAAAATTATCTATTGCCCTTGATGGTAAAAAAATACTAATGATGTCCTATATGTTGAAGGTTTGAATCATAATTTGTTCAGTGTTGGACAAATATTAGATAAAGGTTACAAATTGGAATTTATGGATAGAATCTACAAGATTATTGCAAGTATAAGAAAGCTTATTGCATCAGGTACACAAACTAGTGGTAATCTATTTCATTTGAAAAATACTAAGAGTAAATGCTTGATTGATAATATTGATGACAATTGGTTATGGCATAGAAGATTTTGTCATGTGAACTTTGATAGTGTGGTGAAAATTAGTACTATTAATGCTGTAAGAGATTTACCTAAACTGATGAAGCCTAACAACATGTGCAAATAATGTCAATTGGGTAAACTAACTAGATCCACTTTTAAGAACAAGACATATTCCTCAAGTGGAGTGTTGGATTTGGTACATACATATAAATGTGGTCCTAATAAGACAAGAATCTATTACGGTGATAGATATATTATGATATTTATTGATGATTATTCAAGAATGATGTGGGTTACATTTTTAAAAGAAAAATTAGAATCTTTTCAAAAATTTCAGATATACAAGATGATGGTAGAAACATAATCTAGGAAGAGATTACAATGCTTAAGATTAGACAGAGGTGGATAATTTACATCTGGTGAGTTTTATGCATCTGTGAAGAGCATGGGATAAAGAGATAGAATTTTTCTCCCCAAACCCTGTATAGAAGAATGGTGTTGGTGAGCAAAGGAATAGGACAATCCTAGATACACCTAGGACTATGACGATTGAAAGAAAATTCCATAAATCTATTGGAGAGAAGAAGTGTGCACTGTAGTATACACTTTGAACATAGTACAAATTATGAAAGGAATTGGTAAGAATCCTTATGAACTATTGTATGGTCATATTTCTATAATGAAATACTTTAGAATTTTCGGAAGTAAATGCTACATTAAGAGAGATGAGGATATTGGGAAGTTTGATCCTAGAAGTGATGAAGGAATATTTCTTGGATATTATACAAAGAGTAAAGCATATACATGTTATAAATGCAGACTAAAGAAGATCGTTGAAAGTAGAAATGTCAAAGTTGATGAAAATATGCAGAGATAAGAAAGAAATTACTGGTATGACAATCAGATTATGGAAGTGCAAAATCATAATCAAAATGGATTGAAAGAGCATAGAGAACCTATGGAAAATGAATTAGATATTGACACTGAAGGGTCTGCTACACAACCTACACTAAAAAATCCATGGTATGTAAGGCTTAATCATTCTAAATATTTTATTATTGGTGATAAGAATAGAGGTGTTCAAACTAGAGGAAAAATTGGTAGGGATGAAACATGTTTGTTATCTGAATTTGAACCTAAATATATAAAAGAAGCCTGCAATGATGAGAGTTGGATGAAAATAATGAGAGAAGAACTTGATCAGATTGAGAAGAACAAGACTTGGATTATTGTTCCCGGACCTTTTGAAAAAAATGTGACTGGTACTAAATGGGTATTAAAAAATAAGCTGAATGAAGATGGTAAAGTGGTTCAGGACAAAGAAAGACTCATATACAAATGATATTAAAAAATGGAAGGTAGTGAATTTATAGAGACCTTTTCTCTTATAACTATACTTGAAGCTGTTAGATTATTTCTTGCATATGCTGCTTAGAAAAAAATTAAAGTCTATCAGATGGATGTTAAGTTTGCATTTTTGAATGGTGAACTAGAGAAAGATATTTAGATTGAGCAACTTGATGGTTTTACTCTAGCTGAAGAAGTAGACATTTTTTATAAATTGCAGAAAGATTTATATGGATTAAATCAATATCCCAGAGCTTGGTATGCTAGATTGGACATGTATTTGATAAATATTGGTTTCATTAAGGGAAATGCAGATAATACATTGATTGTTAAAGTATTTATTGATGATATTATATTTTGTGGTAATGATGAGTTGAGTAGAGGTTTCGCTGATGAAATGAAAAAAGAATTTGAGTTTTCTATGATAGGACAGATGAAATTCTTTCTTGGATTGCAAATTACATAGTTGGATAAGGGATATTTTATCACACAGTCCAAGTATGCCAGAGAATTAATGAAGAAATTTGGTATGGAAGATTCAAAACTAGTAGGAACTCCTACGGTTACTAGTTGTAAGTTAAGTAAAGATGATGATTCCCCTTATGCTAATCAGACACTATAAAGATCTATGATTGGAGGATTGCAATATCTAACTCATTCTAGACTGGACATATCAAATGATGTTGGAATTATTGTGAGATTTGAAGATGAACCGAAGGAATCACACATTGTCATTGTGAAAAGAATTTTTAGATACTTGAAGGGTACAATTGACTATGGATTATGGTATGAAAAAATGATGACTTTACTCTATGTGCATACACTGCTACTAATTGGGCAAAAATTTTGATGATAGAAAGAGTACTAGTGGAGGTGCATTTTTTTTTCAGGTAAGAGACTAGTATCTTGGGTTAGTAAGAAGAAGGATTTGTTAGAATTAATTTAGAATAACTGAGAGGGAGGGTGAATTAGTTATCCTTAGGTCTAGATGTGCCCATGTAAACTTCATACCAATTTGAAAAAATTAGATCTACTCGGCAACAATAACATAAAATAACAACATATATATGCAGTTCACTGTTCAGATGTAATTAGCATGTAGAAACTTAACAATAAAACTCAACATAAACATTCACACAAGTTGACACCATAATTTAACGTGGAAACCCAATATGGGAAAAACCACCAATAACATGCTATCAAATTTTCACTCTTCGGAAGTGAGCTCTGTTAGGAGCCAACCTTGTTAAAGGTTACAAAACACACTTCTAAATGTGACCTAGTTAAAGGATTTAATCACCCTGTCAGGAGTGGCCTTGTTAGAGGAATTTGAAACATTCCACCTAAATGTCACCTTGTTAAAGGATTTATACAATGACTGTTAGGTCAACTTGGTTAAAGGATTTTGACTGATATAATGGTTAGAAAGTAATCAATAGGTGTGATCTAATACATACAACTTACTTTGCGAATCCAAATCCAATTCAGCTCTAATGCTAATTCATTGAGTGGCCTCCATTCTCATTTCAATCTTTAGATCTGCTTGGAAATCCGTCAAGCAATCACTCATGTAGTTCTCTGCTTCTCTATTTAGCCTTCTCTGCTAGATCATGCCAATCAGTCAATTAACTATGCAATTCTCTTGCATACTCTCCATACATTATGAATAATCTCTTGAGGTTATCTTATACCTCTTTCATCTAGATCAGGTACATATTTTTTCTGCTTAATCAAGATTGTAGATCTTATGTTAGGTTAGATCCAATGGATCTTTCCATCTTTTCATTTAATTTACTTCTCCAATGCAATCAAAAATTAAATCTTTGATGCATGCATTAATTACAGTTACCCATGCAATTACATAGTGTGGCTCAAATGTGCTTATCCTCAATTAACTTTACATATCCCAATAAAATCAATTATGTCAACCAGAGATATCAAATCTCAACAATTACCAAAATACTACTGCTCAGCCAACACTATGTTCCTCAGCAATTTATTGGTGCTCGGTCATCACTGACTTTGCTCAGCATATACTAGTGCTCAATACAAACTATTCTCAATAAACTGTCATTGAAAGATAAACAACTCATTACTTTTCCAATGTGCCAACTGATTTAGTACCCTTGTGATTTCTCATAACTCAACCGTTCCACTTGGTCTTCTTGTTAAATCTCCTTCATCAATCAATAGATATGGTACTCAAACAAATAGCAATAGTCTCACCAGTTAAGGTTTGACATCAATGAAAAAACAACAATTGTTTCCATTGTAGCTTTCCAGCAATATTTCCAAAAATCTCCCTCTTTGGCATTGATGGCAACACTAAACAATAAAATAATAACCATAGTTACCATACAATCCAAAAAAGTCTATCTATGTTCCTTGATATGAAAAAATCTTTATTAATGTCTTTAGCTTCATTCTGATTCTCATCTAGTAATACTTTTCTCCCTTTGTGTCTATAATCACACTCATATCTTTCTATTTTTGTTCATCTATAGACTCCCTCTTTCATTAATCTCTTTCTTTTTCAGTAATCTCTCCTCTTTATCTTCTTTTTTTGTAATCTCTCCTCTTTGACAACAATTCCAAAGACGTTGACATCTTCATCATGTAGATTCTTCTATTCTAAACTCTGTATCATGCTGTTCCTGTCATATTGCCTATGACTGATCCTCTTTTCTATCTTTGCCTATCTTTCACATCTTTAGGCAGCATCCTAAAGTGTGACTACATGTGCATCAATGTGTCAAATATTCTGAATATAATATTTGATGCAATAGTTTCATTCTAAACTAATTAGCCTTAGTTAGGGGAATCACCCCTAATTTACCTCGCAGATACTCATGAGCATCATTGGGTAGTGCCTTTGTAAATATGTCTGTTAACTGTTCCTTAGTCTTCACATATTCTAGTCTCACTTTCTTCTTCTGAACTAGCTCCCTCAAGTAATGATACTTGATAGCTATATGCTTTGTCTTAGAGTGCATTACAGGGTTCTTAGAAATATTAATGGCACTCGTGTTATCACAATATATGAAAACTAGTTCTTTGATCTCTTCTTTCATACCTTTCAGTAGTATCTCAACCACACAATATTAGAACAATTAACTGCTGCTGCTACATACTCGGCTTCAATTGTAGATTGTGAGGGGCAATTCTGTTTCTTTCTTTTCCATGAAAATAATCTTTTTCCCAGAAGAAATGCTCCTCCTATGGTGCTTTTTCTGTCATCCACATTTCCAGCCTAATCAGAATCAGTATAAACTCTGAGCTCAAACTTATCATTCTTTTTGTAATACAGACCATATTCATCTGTTCCTTTCAAATATCTCAGAATCCTTTTTACTTCCATCATATGTGTCTCCTTTGGATTGGTTGAAAATCTTGCAACAATACCAATAGCCAGTGCAATATTAGGTCTATTGTGTACAACATATTACAGCTTTCCAATCATTGATCTGTAAAGGGTTTGATTCACTTCTTTTGTGTCATCATTCTTTGTCAGCTTCTGTCCAGTAGCCATCGGTGTACTCACTGGCTTTGAATCTTCCATTCCAAAATTCTTTAGTATCTCTTTGATATATTTTGATTGAGTCATATAGATACCATTCTTCATCTGATATATTTGTAAGCCAACAAATTTTTTTAGCTCACCAAACATAGAAATCTCAAAGTCAGTTTGCATCTCCTTTGCAAATGCTTGGCATAACACACCTTGTCCACAAAAGATAATGTCATCAAAAAAAATTTCAGCCAATAAAGTACCTTTACTTTGCTCTATCTTCAAATACAAGTTGTTATTGTCATTTGTTCTTGCAAATCCAATCTTCATCAGATAATTGTGCAATCTCTCATACCATGCTCTTGGTGCTTGCTTCAGTCTATATAGCGCTTTGTGTAATCTGCAAACCATATTCCTCTTTCTTGGATCTACAAATCCATCAGCTTTCTCAATGCAAACTTCTTCTAATATCCTATTTAGAAGTGCTGACTTCACATCCATCTAATAGACTTTAAAACCTTTGTAGGCTGCATATACAAGTAATGTTCTTACTCCTTCCAATATTGCAACTGGGGTGAATGTTTCTCCATAATCAATTCCTTTCTCTTGTGCATAACCCTTGCATACCAGTCTAGCTTTGTTTCTTGTTACCTCTCCTTGTTCATTCATCTTATTTCTGAATACCCACTTAGTACCAATTACATTTTTATCACTAGGCCTAGGTACAAGTGTCCAAGTCTTATTCTTCTCAATCTTTTCAATTTCTTCATTCATGGCTTGTATCCAGTCTTCATTGTCTAAATCATCTTTTACTATTTTAGGCTCAAAATCACAAAATAAGAATGTATCTTCTCTCAAATTACTTCTTGTCATAACTGTAGAATCCTTCGATCCTATGATTTGATCAGGTTTATGGTTCCTCCTTACATACTTTGCTAGAGTAGGTTCTTTTTCTGCTTCAAGTTATTCTGCGACTTGACATCTCCATCAGATAGCTCGACAATTACCTCCTATTGCTCGACAACCTCATTCTATGACTCGGCAGGTGCTTTCTATTGCTCAGCAACCACATTCTAAGTTTTAGGTAATGTATTAGAATCTTCCTCATCCATATAGACAAATGATTTGTAACTCTCAGGTTCCTGTGTGCTTCCAGCTTCATTTCTTTCTGCAAACTCATTTATTCTAACATTTGCACCTTCCACAATTTTGTTAGTGTTAGAATTTAAAGACTTATATGCCTTACTCTTCATTGAATAACCAAGAAATATGCCTTCCTCACCTTTAGCACCAAGTTTCCCATTTCTGTTATCCTTCAGTATGAAACATTTTCTTCCAAAAAATTTGAAATATTTTACATTAGGTGCATATCCATACCATAGCTCATAAGGTGTAGCATTAGTACATTTCTGGACTTGTACTCTGTTCAGGGTATAGACTGCTGTACTTACAACTTCTCTCCAATATTTATGTGCAACATTTTTCTCCATCATTAGTGTTCTAGCACAATCCATGATAGATCTATTTCTTCTCTTAGCAATACCATTCTGTGGTGGTGTCCTAGGTGCGGACATCTATCTTTTTATCCCTCGATCATTGTAGAACCTATTAAACTCATTAGAAATAAAATCACCTCCTCTTTTAGATCTTAGAAATTTTATATTTTTACCTGTCTCCTTTTCAAATTTTGCAAAGTGCCATTTAAATAACTAGAATGCATCAGATTTTTCTTTAAGAAACATAACAATCATCATTGTTGAGTAAACATCAACAAATAGAATAAAATATTTGTCTCCATAGTAAATTTTCTCACCAATGTGTCCAAAAAGTTTAGTATGAACTAATTCCAATATTTCCTCAAAAGTATGAGTTTTTCTCTTGAAACTAGACTTAGTCATCTTGCCCAATTGACATTGCTTACACATTGCATTTTTCAGGTTTCTTTAACTTAGGCAGCCCTCTAACTTTTTTCAATTTACTTATGCTTACCAAGTTATCAAATTTCACATGACACAACCTTTTATACCATAACCAAATATCATTATATTGTGCAAACAAGCATGTATCATCATTTTCTCACCACCTCCAACTAGTTCTCCATTGGCATCATAGATCTTTGCTTTTCTACGATGGAACTCAAATCTGTAACCAGAAGTATTCAACTGTGCAACACTCAATAAATTATATTTAAGATCATCAACCCAATATACATTGTCACATTTGATCTTGTCAGTCAAATTAATTGATCCTTTCCCTTTAACAAGATATGGTGCATCCTTACCAAATTTAACATAACCGCCATTACACTGATCTAGTGTCTCAAATTTATCTTTATCACTAGTCATGTGATGTGAACAACCACTGTCAATAATCCAATGGTCACCTTTACTCATATAATAAATTAGAGTAGTTTTCTCATCATCATCAGAATCATCTTTCATAGCAACATAGACAACTTCTATATCATTTTCATCAGAATTGTTAGAATCATTGTCAAAAGCTTCTTCAACTATATAACAAGATTCATTACCTTTGTCTTTGTAATCCTTATACCTTATGAAGTCTCAGTCATCCTTTCTATATTTGTACTTGCTGTCCCTTCCTTCATCTTTGTCATTCTTATTAGGACATCTAGAAACAATATGACCAACTTTGTTACATGAAATACATATGATAGGAAGTTTACCTTTGAATTTTCCTTTTCCTCTAGATAGTCTTTTTTCCATGAGTGCTTCAAGTTCTTCCAAATCATCATTTGTGGTGTTGCTGTCACTGTTCACACATTTCTTTCCTTTCTTTGATTTGTTAAGGACCAACTAGGATCTGAATGCAGATTCAATAGCTTGTGGAGTGTAGTTATCAAAATTTGACATCTGAAATGCAGTAAGTCTACCTACTAGACTTTCCAAAGTCAAATTATTGCTAGGAGTACATCTTAATTCTTGAATTGCAGAGACTCTAATAGAATATATAGGAAGAAGAGTCCTTAATACCTTCCTCATAATGGTGTTATCATCAATGGTTCCCTTAGCTTCTCTGATAGCATTTTCCACTTCCTTTATCCTACCATAATATTGAACTATATTTTCTCCTTCTTGCATTTTCATTTCATCAAACATACCTCTCAAGATTTCAGATTTGGCTCTTAGCACATTTGTATATCCTCCATAGATGGTTTCTAGGGTATCCCTCATTTTATTTGCAGTTGAACAATTCTTTATGTCTTCAAACTCATGATAGTTCAGCGATGATGCAATCTCCAACATTTCTTGAACTTTTCTCTTAGCTGTGCAGCTATGGCAGGTGTAGTGGGGGCTACATAAGAATTTTCAACATAGTGCTTAGCTAAATCACCAATACCAGCCAGTTGCAACTTCATCAAACTCTGCCATTCAGGGAAGTTATCTTTGTTCAACTTTGGTACCTCCTTCTTATACATCTTGATCTTTTGCTCCAAGTACCTTCAAACTATTTTCAAGAGACCAAAGCTCTGATACCAATTGTTAGAATGAATTTAGAATAACTGAGAGGGGGGTGAATTAGTTATCCTTAGGTCTAGATGTTCCCATTAAAACTTTATACCAATTTGAACAACTTAGATCTGCTCGACAGCAATAACATACATATGCAACTCACTGTTCAGACGTAATTAGCATGTAGAAACTTAACAGTAAAACTCAACATAAACATCCACACAAGTTGACACCATAATTTAACGTGGAAATCCAATATGGGAAAAACCACCAATAACATGCTATAAACTTTTCACTCTTCTGAAGTTAGCTTTGTTAGGAACCAACCCTATTAAAGGTTACAAAACACACTGCTAAATGTGACCTAGTTAAAGGATTTAATCACCCTGTCAGGAGTGGCCTTGTTAGAGGACTTTGAAACATTCCACCTGAATGTCACCTTGCTAAAGGATTTATATAATGACTATTAGGTCAACCTAGTTAAAGGATTTTGACTGATACAATGGTTAGAAAGTAATCAGCAGGTGTGATCTAATACATACAACTTACTTTGAAAATCCAGATACAATTAAGCTCTAATGCTAATTCACTGAGTGGCCTCCATTCTCATTTCAATCTTCAGATCTTCTTGGAAATCCATCAAGCAATCACTCATGTAGTTCTCTGCTTCTTTGTTCAGCCTTCTCTGCTAGATCATGCCAATCAGTCAATTAACTATGCAATCCTCTTGTATACTCTCTATACATTATGAATAACCTCCTGAGGTTATCTTATACCTCTTTCATCTAGGTCAGGTACATCTTTTTTCTACTTAATCAAGATCGTAGATCTCGTGTTAGGTCAAATCCAATGGATCTTTCCATCTTTTCATTTAATTTACTTCTCCAATGCAACCAAAAATTAAATCTTTGATCGATGCATTAATTATGGTTACCCGTGCATTTACATAGTGTGGATCAAATGTTCCTATCCACAATTAACTTTACATATCCCAATAAAATCAATTATGTCAGCCAGAGATCTCAAATTACCAAAATACTACTGCTCAGCCAACACCTTGTTCCTCGGCAATTTACTGGCGCTCAGTCATTACTGACTTCGCTCGGCACATACTGGCGCTCGACACAAATTGTTTATAGTAAATTGTCATTGAAAGATAAACAACTCATTACTTTGCCAATGTGCCAACTGATCTAGTACCCTTGTGATTTCTCATAACTCAACCATTCCACTTGGTATTCTTGTTAAATCTCCTTCATCAATCAATAAATATGGTACTCAAAAAAATAGCTATAGCCTCACCAGTTAAGGTTTGACATCAATGAAAAAACAACAATTGTTTCCATTGTAGCTTTCCAACAATATTTCCAACAAGATTGTATTTCTAAATCTACTACTGAGGCTGAGTATGTTGTTGCTGCAATAAACCATAATCAAGCTATTTGGATGAAGTGAATACTGAAGGATATAAATATTCAAATTGATGAACCTATTGTTATCTAGTGTGATAAATCTAGTACTATAAGTATCTCAAATAATCATATGTTACACTCAAGAATGGAGAATATTTATATTAAATTTCATGTCTTGAGGGATAAATTAAATGATAAGGAAGTAAAACTGGAATTTGCATCTACTAAGGAACATATTTCTGATATATTCACAAAGCCTTTTCTGAAGGATATATTTGTGTATCTCGGGGAGAATCTTGGGGTGATAGCCCCTCTAGATTAAAGAAATCAATGTCGAGGATGACATTAATCCAGTAAGCCTATTAGAATATCACTCACTGGATTGATAAGTTTGGGGACTTCTCCTTAGGGGGAGTAGTCTTATGGTTATTTTGGTTTGGTACTAAGATTTTTATATTTTTCCTTTTGAGGTGACTTAAATTCTTTTTGATATCTTTGGCCCTTTTCCATTGATGTCAAAGGGGGAGAGATTATGTCAAAAATAGAGGAAAAATAGAGCTTGGGAGAGATTGTGTTGAAGCTGGATATTTAGAGTGATCATGTGGATATATTAATGACTTTTCTCATTGATCAATTTTTCACTTTGCATGTTTCCATCAATGCCAAAGAGGGAGATTGTTGGATGAGTTTTGAGCATGTCAGAGTTTGGTTTTTGCGTGTGCTGACATTAAGGTTTTGTCATTGATGTCAACATTCTAGTTACTATTTCAAATAGTCTGTTCAGTGTGTTCAATGAAGAAGATTTCATTTGTTCAAGTGCTACATTGAAGATCTAGAGCTGCAATCATAAGGTGTTGTTCTATGGTATCTATAGTTTGTCTACAGAGGTTCGCAAATGTTGTGATGATAGCTTGAGTATTGATTGATTGAGTTGATGGTTGCTACTGTTGGAGTGTTCCTGGGTACAAATATTGAGTATTTGGATCTTTACATGTTTGATTTAATGTTTCAGAGGTTGTAAAGCTGGTGGTTGCATGGTACCTTATCATTGTGTTCACAGTTGGTGTTGTTCATGATTTAGAGTACGACAAGATATCTTTTGTTATGACAAAATTCAGTATTTTGTGTTCCTATTGATCAAATATATAGATGAGATGATGCAAGTGTTCTGAATGTTATTCATGCTTCTTGTTGGTGTTCTTGGATCATGTAATGATCGTGCTGTTGGATTGCATCGTTGGATGTGATCAGATTTTTTGTTTTGGGTAGAGTGTTGGTGTTGCCTCATTTAGGTCTTAGCCAACCTAATGGAGTAACATGTTTATATTCTTGATGCTTCTTAGATGTCACTCAAGAATGTTCTTAGTTGATGATTTAGGTCATATCTAAGTCTTATCCATCTTGATTTTGATTTCTTTGAGGATTGAACTTAAATGTTACATCTTTTTGTTGTAATAGGTCTAGCGGACCTAGTGGTTTATTATTCTTTGTAATCAGTATAAATGAGAGATCATTTTGTAATAATGTAAGAGAGAGATATGTGGTAGTATGCAATTGTAAGAATAATTACTGTTACTTTAAGATAGATTTAGTACTTCATTAGAATTGTATTGGCATTGAAGATTTTGTTTGTCAGTTTGGTTGTAATGGACTGTGTGTCCACCCTGCTGTAAGTAAAGATATATCAATGAACTCGACTAAGGGAAATATATGAGATTGTATTATGAGAAGTGTTCTCTATGTAGTCTACCTTTTGATTAGGCTATAAGTGTGTGGTTTCTTGTGCATCCCTTGTTCTCTATTTTTCTCTTAGCTGGGTAGTACTTTTAGCAGGGTATATTTATCTTGTGGGTTTGATTCCCACTGGGGTTTCCCCTTAACTAGGTTTCCTTGAGAACAAATCTTTGTGTTCTAATTTTATTGTTGTGGACCTTGAATAATTATTTATATTTCAGATCTAAGTGGCTAAAGTGAAATTAAATTGATAAGGTGTGTACAACTAATTCACCCCATCTCAGTTGTGCTTGCCTCCTTTTGGGCCTAACACTTTGTCCCTATTCAAAATATCCTTGTAGTAGATTATGAGTGGTGCTTCCCTTGTAACCATCCTCATAGTCATGATAGGTTCTCAAATGGAGTCATTAACCAGACATTGATGGTGCAAAATGCTTCAACTTTATGGCCTAGTGTACCTAATTATGGAGCTCCACAACAATAGGATCAACCTTCGACTGATGCTACCTTCCTAAATTGGAAAAGAGATGAGTTTTGTGGAGTGAGTAGGGATGATTCCCCAATTGCAGCAAACACCAGAGCCAAGAAGAGAGCCCTTGAATTTGAGAAATCAACAAGAAATGTTAAAGAAGCTGCAGAACTATCCACATCTCAAGTGCCTCACATTTTGCAAAGGAATCATCAAGGAGCTGCTAAGGAACAATCACACTTGCAAGCACTACCTACGAGTACAAATATCCATCAAAAGGTAACTGATGCTACAGCTTTCAACATTGTTGAAAATATGAAAAGGATGAATGTGACAATGACCATGTGGGACTCTTTAGCTATCCCAGGTCAAGTTGACTTGCTATAGTCAACTATTTTGAGAGGAGAGTGTCTAGTGATGTTGTAGTTGACTCACTTAAAGCTATTTTCACAAACACACCTAAGGACAACAACAAACAACTAGGTAAGGATATAAGCCTCCCCCTTTTTATCTGTCTTTGATAATATCTGATAAGTAAATGCATAGCTATATGGTTGATAGTGGATCCACCCTTTTAGTCATGCCTAAGAAGATAGTAGACTAATAGGACTAAAATACCAACCCTTTGAAAAGGGAGTAGTTCAACTTGATGATTCAACTCTTAATACAATAGGTATTATTAAGGATGCAAGACTTATACTTCATGCATGTTCTAAATTCTCCATTTCTAAAGAAATATTTTCCATTAACCTTCCTCCCTACTTTTCTTTGTGTTTATCAAGAGATTTTACTGCTAAGATAGGAGGTTATTTATCTTCAAGTTGGTCCCACGTGTGATTTAGGACTAGGTACAAGACAAAAGTAACTATTAACTTTGAGTTTCTTTCTAAGGACCACATTGAACCTTATGTGTCAAGTGATATAAATGATGATTGTGTTGTTTTTGTTCATGAAGAACATACTATTGTCCAAGAGCCAAATACCCAAATAGATGGCATTCTAGACATCCTATTGGATAAGTGGAAAACATAAAATGTTGAAGATAATTGTAAAAACAACATCGAGGAAGCTGGCTTAGGGGTGTATATGTTGCATGAACCTAAATTGAAGTGATGCAAAACCTTGTAAATAAAGTAGAACAATATTCAGAACATCAGAATGAGGTATGGACAATGTATTTTGATGGTTCTAGAAGCAACAATGGAGCTAGTGGGGGTGCAATGATTGCGTCTCCACAAGGTGATAAGTATTATTCAACATTTAGTTTTGTGTTTTCATGTACTAATAACACTACTGAGTATGAAGGTTTGATTCAGGTCTTGTAATGGGATAGGAAGAGAAAGCTTAATTGACTTCAGGTGTTTGGTGACAATGATTATATTGTCAACCAGGTGAGAGGTTTGCATGTTACAAATAATGATTCTTTGAAGTCTTACAAGCATACGGTATGGGATATGATATAAGAAATTGATGATTTTAATTTGATTTCTATACCTAGGAGTGAGAATAAGCATGCAGATAGGCTAGCTACAGTGGGTGCATAGTATGATATTCCTAATGATATTAGAAAGGAGAAAGTGAAGAAACATGTGAAGGTTTTTGTTAGGCCTTCTATCCGTGACATCAATACTAATTGGAAAGTCTTCAAAATTAATGAACAAATTTTGAATTTTCTATTTGAAGAGGATGCGTTCTCAGTGGTGAACCAAGAGAAGCTCAAACAACAATATGGTGATCAAATTATTCAATTGAGAACTAATAAGTTACACAAGGGTTTCGTCACCCTTGAATCTATATTTAATATTTATGATGAAGCTCGGAATCCAAGAGCCAGTATACAAGTCCAACAAAACCACTATGAAGATGTTAAAGTTTTCAAATGCAAGTTGCTCAAACTGGGAAAGGTATGTACAACATAAGATAAACTTTCTTTTATTAAGTCATTTCAAGAGTTTAATGACATATTTTCATTGGGAGTATAGCAATTTAAAGGGTTTTAACCCACAAATGGCCCAACATACCATATAATTAGAGCCTAATTCCAAGTTTGTAAGGCAAAAACATAGGCCTATTAATCCCAAATTAGAGCCCCTCATGCAAAAATAATTAGATAAGATGATAGAGAGTGGTATAATATTCCCTATCAAGCACACTTAATGGGTCTCGAATCTTGTTCATGTTAGGAAGAAAAATGTGGAATTAAGGTTGTGTAGAGTTTAGAGATCTTAATAGGGCCTAATTGAAAGATTGTCATCCTTTTCCATCCATGAAGCAACTTCTCCAATTTGTTTTAGGTTCAAAACACTTTTCATTGCTTGATGAGTATTTTGGTTATAACTAGATTTTAGTAAAGGATGAAGATCAATTTAAAACCACCTTTACCAAAAAGTGGGGCACCATGGCCTATAAGAAGATTCCCTTTGGTTTATCTAATGCTAATATTTTAAAGCCTCTAATTGCCATGTTAGGAGGTTTATCACTGATATTGATAATCTTTTAAAGCCTCTAACTGTCATGAAGAAAAATGCATTTTTCAGTTGGACCAGAGAGGCAAAACACAATTTTCAAGCCATTAAAGAAGCCTTTTAAATAGCTCCTACTTTGGTAAACCAAAATTTCTCAAAGGATTTCATTAAATATGCATATGGAAATGTAGATATTATTTCTGCAATACTTATAAAGAAAATGATGAGGGCTTTGAACAAGCCATTGCCTTATTTAGTCAAGGTTTGGAGGATTATGATCAAAGGTATAGTTTTGTGGAGAAGCATGCTCTTGTTGTTGTTAGAATCCTAAAGAAATTCAGACATTTGATTTCTAATAATAGAATACATCTAATGGTTTCTCACCCTAATGTGAAAGAGTTCTTACTGAGAAGGGATTTAAATGAGAAGAGGGTTGGGTGGATTAAAAAGGTGATGGAGTATGGTGTCGAAATTAAGGTAACTAAGCTTGTGAGAGGGAAGGGTCTGTGTGAGTAGATTCTAATGAACCTGAGATGGAAATTGAAAATATGGAAGAAACAGTCTTGGTCATGAGTGACGTACCTACAGTTGATGAGCTAGCAAGTTGGGTAAAAAATATGACTCACTTATTGCAAACAAGTGAGTGTGAATTAGGTCTAAACATAACCAAAATAAGGTATTTTAAACTAAAATATGCTCCTTATGTTTTGATTGATAATGTTATGTTTAGAAAAGATCACAGTGTTGTAATTTTGAGGTGCATTGATAATGATCAGATTAATAAAGTACTACATGAGCTCCATGATGAAGCTATCAGGGGCTCATTTTCCCCAAGAACTATGACATGGAAAATAATGAGAACTAGCTATTACTAGCCAAGCTTATTTAAGGATTCCCATAGTTGGGCTAGAAAATGTGTGAAATGCACCATGTTTGCAGAAAAAGAGAGGCTTCCATCTTTACCATTGCAGCTGATTCTGGTGGAACAACCATTTATGAGATGGGGTATTGATTTTATAGGTGTTATAATCCCACCTTCTAGTGTGGATCATAAATGGGTCCTCACTGCAATTAACAATTTAAAAGGTGAACTAAAGTAGTGTCTTTAAAAGAGGCCAATGCATATGTTGTTTTAAATTTTTAAGATGATCCCATATCTAGATTTGGAGTGCTTGAATCCATTATCTCAGACAATGCCTTAACATTTGTGGGTTTAAGAGTAAGTGAATGGTCTATAAAAAATGGTATCTATTTGAATACATCCTCAAACTACTAACCTCGGGGTAATGGTTTGGTGGGGTCCAAATACAAGTATCTGATTAGGATCATCAAGAGGACACTACAATATGATCAGAGAGATTGGAACACCAAGTTGAAATCTTCCTTATGGGAATATATAATCACTCCTAAGAGATATATTGGTAATCATCCATATGCACTTATATTTCACATGGAAAAGAAGAAAGGTTACCTATATCTACTAATTTTCCTACGCTTGACCTTGTTAATCTTCTTGAAATGTTTGAAGAGAATACCCAATATGAGTGGGGTATGCTCAACTGTTAGAACTTGAGGAAACAAAATAAAAATAAATGAAGACAATGGAGTATCATAAACTACAAAAAAAAATTCCTTTGATAATAAATCATATCTCTAAATTGTCAGAGAAGGTGATATTGTTCTAAAGTGGGATGAGTTGAAAAGCATGCCAGGTAAAGACACTAAATTTGACATGTGGAGTGGCCCATTTTTTATATTATTGAATGAAAAGAGAATAATTAATTCTATTTGTAAAATATGGATGGAGAGGTTCTTCCTATCTAAAATAATGGGATACACCTAAAACATTGATTTTTATCATGGAAACCTAGTTAAGTGAAAAACCATAGTGGGGATGGAACCCACAAGTAATTACTTCTGCAGAAATAAGTAACCTTGTTAAAGGTTTGAGTACATAGGGGGAATCCACATGATTTAAGATTATAGCCTAGAGTTCACTTCTAAAATACAAAATAGGTATACAACCCTTAGAGGAACACTGCCATACAAAATAATTTTAGCTACATAAGTGTACTGAGAAATAATATCAACTATGCTTAAAACATTCCATGTAAGTACAATATAAATTTGCTTATCTGATAGTCAAACCTCTTATCATTGATCCTTCATATATGCATAGCATATCATTATCATATCTAACCATCACATATATAAATTACCACAAAAACTTGAGCTTATATATCCATCAATAAATATAATAACTCCATCTGTCAGCCTCAAGATCAATATGAGTAGTCTGTGAAGTGTCGGTCTGATCTTTCCTCAAAATGTGTTCCTAACCTTGAAAAAAGAATATATTTCATCATACATTTCATCTCAACCATATTCAACTATCAAAATGATCAGATAGGATCGCTGATCAATCCAATAACCGATTGTCTCTATTCTTTACTGTTCTATGTATACCCAATACTCTGAAAGCTATAACTCAAACATATGATAACACTAACTATTGTGAACGTAAACCAAATTAGATAATACATATCTGAAGCTCTTCCAAGGTTCTTACC
This sequence comes from Thuja plicata, assembly GCA_018584345.1. NCBI lineage: Eukaryota > Viridiplantae > Streptophyta > Pinopsida > Cupressales > Cupressaceae > Thuja > Thuja plicata. The sequence continues at coordinate 5,041,121 of MU223056.1, read as the reverse complement.
TCAAATATTGGTCATACATGTTTGTACCAATCCATATACTGAATCTAGTAAATTGTGCCTGCTCTCCCATACTTAGCCAAATTTGCACTCTACCCTTTGGTATCATCATAATATGATAACTAACCTCTAGAATAGTTTATGGTTTCCATTCAGTGACAACATAAAACTTAACAAGAGTAGTGTCTCTTGATAACATCTTCCATAGGTCATCCAATAAACAAAAAAATAATAACACAATTCAAGGATTACTGGATAACTCCCATCAAATGGTGACTGATGATTTTCAGCCAGGTGAGCTAGCCTCTAATCAATTTTTCAAATCCCACAGGGATGGTGACATGAGGTGAATTATTATGGAAGATAAGATCCTACAATGCTTACCCACTTTGGTCATGGCTTTGGACAATAATTGAATTTTTACTTAGGTTATGGAAGAGGAAGTTGAAAGTGCAATATTTTCAATAGGAGCATACAAGTCCACAGGTCTGAATGGTTTTCCCCTACTTTTTTTTAGGATCATTGGGAGATTATCAAGTATGATTTTATAATGGCTACAAAGGTTTTCCTAAAGAATGTTAAGTTGTTGAAGAAATCAATCACACTTATATTTCTCTCATCCCCAAGGTTTTGGAGCCAAGGACTATTGTTGACTTTAGGCCAATCAGTCTTTGCAACACAATATTTAAGATATTTTATAAATTCCTAGTTAACAAGATCAAACCTCTTCTTCACTTCATGATCAATCACAACCAAAAAGGTTTTGTTCCAGGACATTAAATTATGGATGTTTTGATCACCACCCATGAGGTTATTCATTCAATGGACAAAAGAAAAATCTCAGGTATGACCCTAAAACTGGATATCTCCAAAGGTTATGATAAAGTTAGATGGGAATTATTGTAAAAATTCATGCTCAAAATAGATTTTAATCCTAGAATAGTAAAAATTATTAGGACTTGTATAAAAATTGTCAAATTTTTAGTTATGCTTAATTATTTCCCTAGAGGTCTCTTTGGGGTGGAGAGGGGGTTGAGAAAAGGTGATCCGCTCTCCCCACGTTTACTCATTATTCTTGTTGACGTCCTTGGTAGAAAATTTTTAAATATGGTTGAGGATGGTTCTTTACAAGGGATTAATGCTACTTCTATAATTCCACCCACTATTATTCAACAATTTTTAGATGATACTATCCTCTTTGGGGAAGCTTTAGTGGTGGAAGAGAAAGTTTTGAGTTCCTTCTTCAAGGACTATGTGAGGGATTTTGGACAATATATTAATTATGAAAAAAGGAACCTCTACTTATTTAACACTAAAGAAGATCTACAAAAGAAAATTGGTTTTATTTTGGGTTGTAGAAGTGTCCATATTCTTGGTTTGTACTGTGGGCTGCCACTAACAATTAAGGAAGTTACATCCACCTTTTGGGAATCCATAATTGAGAGAATTCATTAAAAGATGGAAAGATGGAAAGGAAAGATTTTAAGTAATGCTGGGAAACTTCAACTTCTTGCTGCTTCTCTTAAAGGTATACCTATTTACTTCCTTTTGAATTTCAAAATAATGGGAATATGGATTCAAAAATTGTTTCTTTGGAGTGGAATGGAAGAGAATAAAATGATGTCATTGATCAGATGGAATATGGTGTTTTAACCAAAATAATGTGGGGATTAGGTTTGAGAATAATTTTACGTATGAATAGAGCCCTCATGGCCAATACTATATGGAGACTGGCTGATTGGTGCAAGGTTATGTGTGCCAAATACTTGGGAAGAGAGAAGTTTTTTGACAATATTTTCAACCCATATCTCTTTATAGAGTCTAAAATATGGAAAAATATCAGAAAAGGCATGAGTATTACTCAATTGGGCCTAAAGCGGTTGGTTGGTGATGGTAAGACCATAAGATTTTGGGAAGATATATGGATAATAGATTTACCCTTGAGAATTAGATAATATTATAGAATATTGAAAGAGATATCTTTCACCTTCTTAGGTACTAAGGTGATTGATTATATGTCCTCCCAAAGGTCCTGGTAGGACCTTACTCAATGTTTCCCTTATAGATCAGATCTAATTCACATGGTCAGAGAGCTGCAGAAGATTTTTAAGAAAATGAGAATCATGTTTCTCCCTCGTGAAGGTAGTTTTATTTGGCGATGAGATCCGTCAGGTGATTTCTCTATTAAGTCTTCCTACATGCCAATTCTAAGCAATGATCGAACACATGACTAGTATAAGGAGGTATGGAATTTGTATCTAATTTTGTAGATTAATTCTTTTTGTGCACAGTAATGCACAACAAGATCTTAACTCAAGATAATATTATCAAAAGAGGCTTCCAAATACCTAAAAAGTGTGTGTTATGTAAGAAGGAAGAGGAATCTATTGCTCATCTTCTAATCCATTGTGAATTTTCAAAGAACTTGTGGTAGAAGGTTATTGCTAACATGGAATTAAAATGAGCCTTTAATAAGGATTATCAACAACCTCTTATGGAATGGAAAGGTAATAGGTACAATCCCCTAATTTCCCAACTATAGAGATGAATTCCCCCCATATTTATTGGAGTTTATGGAAAGAAAGAAATAATAGAAATTTTTAGGATAGGAAAAAAATTGTGGGCATGGTATTTGGTTAATTTTAGAGTTAGCTTAAAGAAAATATGGTTGGAGCATTTACCATTTGTGCAAAAGTACCTTCTTCTTTGTTGGAGGACAAGATTGCGAGGGGTTGGGAGCTATCGAATAAATACTCTAAGTTTGAAAACTCCAAAACAATAAGAAGAAGAAACAAGGTCTAGAAACCACCATGCCTTGGGTGGTTTAAATTAAACTTTTATGGTGTAGCTAGAAGGGGAAAGACAATAGTAGGAGGAATAATAAGGTCATGTTGGGGCAAATTGGTTTTGTCCTATAGTGGTAATGTAGATGGATCTACCAAAAACCAAGCCGAGGGGATGAATTTGTTATGGGGAATTAAGTTTACTCTCTCCATTGAGATCAAAACCATTTGTATCAAAGGTGATTCCATCATAACTATTAGTGTTGTCAAAGGTAAAATTAAGCCCAGCTGGTCCATGGTTGATATTGTTGAAGACTTTTGTAGGCTATCCTTGGCCTTGATATGTTTGAAATTTGACATGTCTACAAAGAAGGAAATAAGGTCATTGATGCCATGGAAGAATTCGGGATCGAGGAAAAGGGTCTTAAGTGTCCACATGATGTTGATAATATTCACTCGACTATTAAGAGCCTCATTAGAGAGGACTACAATTTAGAGCCATAACCTTAATAGACAAAAAGAGAGTATATTGTGGGTATAATTTATTCACTACTACTCAAACTCTTTGGGTAGTAAGGAAATTTTTCATAAATTCTAACATAAGAAGACTTTATATAGTTTTTAATCCTCTCAAAAATGATGATCAGAGGGAACTTACATTATGGTCATTAGACAACCATGCTTTCCATGGGTAAGTTTCTTATTTCTTGGCATGAAATTTTACACATATGAAACTCCCCCACTTTGTGTTTTAAATTACTTTGACTATTGGACTTGGTCTCAAGCCCCACCTAATTTGAATGATCATAGCCCTACTTTCTATTGTTAAAACACTGCAGAAGATAGTGACAAGAGGAACAAAGATGAGACATAAATAGAAGTGGTAGATGGGTCATGATATTTGAAATTATATTGTAGGAGAGAAAAGAAGGTCCCAAATGTTAGTAATGTGAATCTGGGCCATGCATCTACTGGCAAAGGGAAGGATTATGGATAGTCCATCGACCATAAATCAATGATAAAGGAGGTAACATGGGACCCCTATTTGGTGAAATGGGGTGCTCCAGATTCGCTAGGTCTCTTGCAAAAGTTTGACAATGAGGAGGATAATGAATTTCATACACATATATCTGATAGCTTACAGGGTGGATGGGGTGGAGGTCTATGGTTTGGGCTTCGCCTGTGATGGCTGCACAAAACTCTATTTAGAGTTGAAGAATTTAGAAGAGGAGGTCTGTGGCCCCAAAGTTTAGAATGAGGAAATGGTGAGGGGTATGGCATCTGTAACTTACTACACTTGGAGGGTTATGCACAGCTGCACCATTTCCTTGGTACCTTTACAATAGAGATTTGGTGCAACCAATAACATGGAACTCTTTGATTTTTTGAAACAAGTCTTGGAGAAAGTGGTCATAGGGGCCCCTCACGACCCTAACTAGGGTTTCTACTATTGGCCAGTGTCTCTTGGGGTTTTTGGGCCCCTCTGTTTTCCATTCTCTAGGTTCCTCTATTTATGGGTTATTCGTAATCCCTTCATTTATTGTTTGTATCTAACTGACTATTGTGGGAAGCAGTTTGGCCTCAGGGCATAGATTGTAAAGGGACAACAGCCTCGTTTTGGTGCTTATTAATCAAAAACATCTTGAGATATTCTTTAGTGACAAAAAATAGATTTATTTTGTAAAAGAGTACATTAAACTCTTTAACTTACATTTGATAATCATTAGTATGTTAAATAATTAATATTTACAAATACATATATTAAAAAAATTCATATAAGTCTATAATATTTGTTAGACTTTTACAGTAGAAACAAAATAAAAGAATTACTAAAATAATGATAACATCTTTAAAAATTAAAATTAAATTTTACATATAAAAATAAATATTTTATGCAAATTATTTTTAATATTAATTTACTAAATAAAATAAATTAACCAATAAAAGATAAATGTATTCAATATATCTATACAATTAAACCAAGTTGACATTTTGGTTAAGATATGTTATTTAAGGTATTAATGCCATTACTGATTTGATAACCATATTAAGAAATATAAATGGAAATGACTTCCTTTTTATGGTAGAGGAATACATCTTAATTTGTCAATGATAAAAATTAAATCCAAGCACTTCTAATAAATTGCAATACACTTAATGTTATGATATGGGATGTTAAGACCCATAAAGCTTGAGGACCCCACTATTTAAAGATTGGACACACAAGTTTTTGATATAGGGTATCATTGATGTGGAGCTATTATAATATATAATGAATTTAATTATATTTATTTAATGTTATTAAAGAACTACGATATTGCATTAATTGTGGAGGACCATATTAAAGAATGAAAAGACATTTCATGCAATATTATTAAGAAAACATTTGTACCACATAAGAAAACACAAGGAATGTGAACATGTTTTCTTGGAATGCCTCAAAGATATGTGAACCGATGCATTGTAATGTTTACAATGTATACACAATGAATTTGTTTAGAAGTTTTTTATTAAAGTTTAATTTCAAAAATTTGTCAACATTTTCTTTAAACTATTTTGAACTTGATCTATTTTAGAAGTTTCAAAATTTGAATGTCTAGATCTCACAAATTATTTTGATGTATAAAATATTTGAGCATTCATTAGTTAGTATGAGAAAGATTAATAGTTTTATCGCTATTATGATCTAAAAATCAAATTAAATGAGATAATAGACGATGTCATAACTTGTGTATTGGTTCAATATTTTCTCATATTGTATTCACATTGTAAGGATTTTTTTTCTATCAACTTATTATGGTCTGTGTCACTTGTCTAAAAATAATTTTTAAAAATTACAATTTGTGTCATTTATCTAAAAATAAATTTTTAAAGTTACAATTTTTGTCATTTGTCTAAAAATAATATTAGATTAACTTTTGTCACCATTCATAATATTATGAGATTGATTGCAAGATTTTCTATCATTAGTATTGCAAAATAAGAAATGAAATTTAAACTTTTTAATAAAAATGAAACCTCTTTGTCATGAACACAATGACTTCTCAAGGCAATGAAATTCATAAATTGCTTAAGCTTATCTTCTAGCATGTATAAAAGCATTGACTTTATTGAAGCCCTTATTAAAACTATATACCAACACAAGAACAAATTTGTACACATTGGCTCAATTTTGTCAATCTTCATACAGTTTTGAGGCTCTTGTTTGTTACATTTTCTTGATCTTTTGACATTACAATATTTCTTGAGCTTTGATATATTGCAAAATGGTAGCATTATTCTATTAGACCAGAATGTGCGATACATATCACTTTGTCAAGTTAGTTGAATATTAGAGTTCTATGTAAGAAAATATAGCATGAGATAAGATATCTACAAATAACCTACTAAGAGTTATGTAGAATCTATTATTCTTAGACAAGTTACAAATTTTTTTTAAGGATGTTTGATTTGAAGCTTACGTTACTGATTTCCTTATATATGTAAACATTCAATAAAGACAAGGATTAGTTTTTTGCCATTATAAAGGATTTCAATTGAGATATATAGAAAGGGAACAAGGAAACACAACCTCTATGAGAGAGAATGTATTCATATGGAACAAAGGGAATGTTGTACTAGTGGTGATAGAGGCATGATGCTTTCTTCACATATTGATTTCAAGGGGAAATATTGTAATAGGATTATATGAGTCTAAAGATGAAGTCTCATTGGTGTGATATTGAATTTTAAATGTGGTTTGATCTTATCTATACTCTAAATGTGTTGAACTATAGTTAGTCTTAGGTACTAGTAATCACCATTAGAGATAGTACCATTTAATCCAATAAGGAGGTGAAATAGTATATGCCAAATATCAACTCAAATATAATTTAACATTAAAACCATTATGATGTATCATACTATCATATAGGAAGCTATGAAAATGATCAACAGAATCATGTATCAACACATGAGAACACCAGATATACATGGAAACCTAAAAGGGAAAATCCATGGTGAGTGTTGAAGACATTATATTTTTCCATTAGTATATACAAGGAAAAACATGATGAACACCATCGGTTTACACTACACCGACAGATAGGGAACAACACTACCTGACGCCAAGGTTACCCGATACTACCAAGTACAAAGCATCGCAACAAACACTATTCAGTGTTACTGTTGACGGGACTTTGGTGATCGGGTCCGCCAACAGGTGTAAGTTGTCACTGGGTACCGGGGTACCGGCCAACTTTGCCTACAAAGGTTATCTGGGAAATGAGATTCCCCGGGCCTCCAAGCACCTGAGTGTCAGGTCTCGACAGTGCAGGGCTCAGTTGGGAGATGTGACTATTTTCGAGGGGGATAGCTAGTTTATTCAACTCGTTCTCTCCGAGGATTCACGAAGGTGAGGTTTCTCCAAGCATTCTTACACTTAGCAAATAAATTGAAAAATATCCTGTAGGGTTAGAAGTATTTCATCTATCTATAGTTATGCTAAACATTCTAAACATCAACAATGCTCTAACATACTATACTAAATACCAAAGAAACATACCACCATCAGTTCATATTTCATCAGTAGCAAAGGAAAGAAGGTCGTTAATCTACTTTAGTGTTAGAGCGAAGGACATGAAGAACACAAAACATAAAATACCATTAACTCAGAAGACTGAATGCCAACAATGTCATTGCAAGAATTCTCCCTTCTTCATTAATATTTCTCCCAGCGAGCACTGGTGCATGATACAATAGTGGCTCCAAGGGAGCGTCTAACTACTGAAAGCTTAAACAATGGAGCATTAAGCTCTAAAACTGAGAAATGAACCTTCCTTTTCTATTACTATGGACTGCAAAATCTTCAATTTTGTTGACCCTTGGAAAAGGGCCAGACTTTCTATTTATACACATTTCTTCTAACCCTAACCCTATTTTACATCTCGCTATAAAATATATTATCCAGTGGCTGGTACTACCTGTGCCACTTTACAAAAGACCTTGAGATGGAGAAGGTCTGACATGTCAGAAGAATAAGACAAGAAGGTAGAGTGGAAGAATCAGCCTCGAGAAGAGAGCCGAGAAAGAGAAGGAAGAAATCTGATTCCCCAGGGATCGAGACTACATGCCTCATAAATGGGAAATGTGGCACCCTATCTCTAATGTGCCAGGTGTACATCTGAAGCGGTGCCTCAAGAAGACCATCTGTCAAAAATCCTATTTTCGATCTGATGTGCCTTGATGTAGCTATCTGCCTTTTGAAAACCTTTGACAACCTTTATTAATTGCTTGAAAGTGACCGGTCAGCCTTGGGGACCGAGACACAGGTCACTAAAAGAATACAAAACATAGGATCCGGGACTCCGAGATTCGGGAAGTTACGCTCTGAAAGAATAAAGAATACAAAAAATACTTGGGTCTTCTCCGGCCTCCAGAGAATCCTTATTGTTGCTTATTATCATTGAAGGTCTGGAGGAGATGGGAGATTCCATCTTCATCAACCTCTTTAAGACCAGCCCGCTGGTACTTAGCCACTTCAATCTGTTCCCCCAGGTCTGGAACATTTCCTTTAAACTCATCGGCCATTTTAGCCGCATCGTGACCACTGAGTACCATACGAGTTATTCTCATCATTTGGGCACCATCTACTCCCTCTAGGGATTGATATCTTGATTCCATCAGCTCATCAAACTTCCCCAGGACATACTCCTCCGTTGTACAAGTATCGGTGCTGAAAGGGTCAGCTCTAGAGACCTTCGTAACAAAATACTTATACAAATTAAAAGAATATTGCACCATGTTGATCTTTTCCTATAGAGTTCCCACCAGTTTCTTGATTATCCCCAATGTGAGGTCAAGTTTGGAGTGTTGGGTCCTCACAAAATTGAACGACTCCTCCCCCAAAATTCCAGACTCAGAACTACTTCCTCTCCAAGGTTGAGGAGTTCTTCAAATTCTACTTTCCACGCTTCATAATTTTCAATATCACCCTCCCATATGTTGACAGTGGTTTTGGGTTGATGCAAGACATGTCGGGCCACATATAATTCTGGGAGGGTGGACACCAGGAAATGTCGGACATTTCCTACCTGTAGAGCAACCCACTCATCGATCGCCCGGGCTTTCTTCTTCATCGCCCGCAATGAATCTATGTCACTTTGTGGTAGTGGTGCATCAGATGTGGAGGCCTCGGGAGGAATAGCACTGATAGGCCATGCCAGCTCAGTTAGCAATCCCATGAGGTTTGTATTTTTCTCCTTTTCAGGCTTAAGCCTTTGGGCTTCCTTTTCATAATGAGCCTCCACCGCCTTAGCCACCTCTTTCAACAAGTCTACCTCACCATGTTTTCCTCTCTTTCCCAGTGATATCTCTAGCTTTGGTGATTGCCTCATTAGCATCTGGGGGAGGTGTTGCTACTACCGCAACCATTTCTCCGCCTGGCTTGGTTCGAAGAGTATGAATCATCTGGGCTTTCTTGGCCTTTGGTGGGTCCTGGGCCTGAGCCATCATCTCAATAGGGAGAGATGAGCTCTAGGAGTCGGCAGAGCTTTCCTTTTCTTGGTTTCGACTAACCACTATGGCGGCAGGGGTGACTTATTAGCCAAAGTTTGTTCCTTGGGTTCTTCCTTGGTATCTTGCCGTTGTTCCTCCTCAGTGGTGTGGGTTTTTCCCGGCTCTTGGCCTGTATCTTTTGATTCATGGGAAACATTTTCCTCGGTGACATTTATTTCTTTTTCCTTGTCATTTGTATTTTTGGCCATGTCTGGGTCTTTGTTGGCTGCCCCGGGGGTTTCTTCCTCTTGTTGTTCCTCTTGTTCCTCAACCTCTGTTGCTGGGATTTCCTCTTCCACTAGAATATCTTTTGGCAATGGGGGAGGTATCGGGCCAAGATTTAGCATTTGAGCCGCAGTGATTACCTCCCTAAATGTACCCTTCGGGAGTGGCATTTGGAACATCACGGCTAAGGTTACAGTTGCTCCCGTAGGTACGGTTCCCTCAGCGGATGCCATTTGCTCACTTTGCTTTTGTTGGTCCACTCCTGTGTTCTGTATCTCTAGGACCTCAGAGGCAATCTCTTGTTCTGTTTCTTTCTCTTCCTCCATCAGCTCTTTCTGCTCCTACGCAGGTTCTTATTTCGGAGCCTCTTCCTGTGCTGGGAATTCAGCCTCTATTTTCTTGATGTCTCCCTGTAGATTCCCAAACTCGTCGGTTGCAAAAAAATCATCAAATTCATCCTGCGGGGGAGGATTTGCTGGGACATCAGTAGGCTTTGGTTCTCTCTCCAGCTCCGGGGAGTCGGAGGAAAGGATCTCAACTTGTGGGATTTGGGGCATCCCTAGTTCTGGCTCTGCCTTGGGATTTTTGTTGAGCCTCTTCTTTCTCCTAGTGACTAAGGGTGACCCTACATCCCTTAGTACTACTTGTTCTTCTGGATCCACCCCTGTTTCCTTAACCATCAAGGCCACTAGTGAAGGGGAGGAGGGAGGACAAATTGGTCCGGTCATGAGTACCGGAGTAGCCAGATGTGTGATTAAATTCTCTCATTTGCTGGGAGGTCACTACTGATTGCTTTATTTATTATTTTATGGGGATTTCTTGCACAATGGGAGTCTCCATTATTCCTTTCCCCTTATCCCCTCCCTGTGAAGAAGTCCCAGCCCCTGAGGTTATCTTTGGTATCGGTTGGGCAGCCCGACGGACACTCCCGGGGCACACCTTCTTAAAATAGGTGTGGCTGCGTTCGACCACATTACGGGTGAACTCTTCAATAGTGGGCCCCTCCTGGGCACCCCAGTCCACTGGTGGGAGGGCCAACTTATCGATCCCCTTTTCTTTGTACTGGGGATCTACTGTGGAGCCGACATCTGAGAAGTCTTCTAGAAATCTCTGGAGCTTCAATCTTTCCATCATCTCTGCGGTCATCCTAACATAGTGCCGACCCCAGACTTCCATTTCATCCTAGAAATATTCCTAGAAGTCCTCCATGTGGTATTGGTGGGGCTCTGATGCCCAGGGAAGTGCTGTCACAATTTTTCCATGCAGATCAAAATGCTTCCGCGCCAAGTAAAATTATGCCAAGTTATAGCTTTTAAGCTCATTATCTACTTTTTTGGCGGTGGCTAGACTGCATGAATAATTCCCACAAGTGATTGGGAATGGAATATTCGTTACCTTTTTCAAGGTGAATAAGACATGTAGCTCCATCATCTGCCTACAATATTCTAACAGAATTATCTTGTTCCCACAATGTTTGGGTAACAAGTATGGTTTCCCGGAGAAACTGGTTACCCTTATGTATGTATGCTATTGAAACTATATATGATAATGGCCATAGCTCCAGAAAAAATCCATTGCCTATGTAGACAGGCAGTATCCTGCATCCCGGGTGGGTGTGAGTAGGTTATAGTAAATGAAGGCGTCATTTACTCAGCAAAAACTGGGGAAGCTGGCCTCCCATTAAATTTGTGGAAAATGGTCCTAAGGGGCCTTTTGACTTGGAGCTATCCCAAGTACACCGTTGGTGAGTAGCTCATTGTTGCGGGGTCACTGTTGTGCCAGGGCCCAGAGAACATAGGAAGTCATATAAAACTTCTTCTTTTGGGCTATCTAAAGGAACTAAGAATCCATGTGATTTGAAATTATGGTGGCCCAGTCAAAATACTCTCCACCCGTGCTGATACCAAGAAAGAAGTAATACATCCACCCAGAGAATTCTCAGGCATGTTGTTTCCCAAAGACCCAGCATAATGCTATCATCCCCATCTGGATGCTTTCTTTGAATTCAGACTTGGGGATTTCTAACTTCATCCTCTTGGGATCCCTCTTCGGGGTCTTGAGCCAATGATTATTCATATATAAATGGGCCACTTCTTCCAACTGATTAAACTGTGCCAAGGCATCTAACCTGGTAACTACATCCGACCTATCAAATTGAGGAGTCCCCAACCCCATCTAAAAAGTTGCGGCGTCGAGAGACACCATAGGGGTGGGATACCCAGTCAGCTCCGGGGCTACGAGCATAATTGCCCGGACTGATGTATTGTAGTGATCTGCAAGTGTAAGAATAAGCTCTGGGGACTGCACCAAGCATGGGAAGTAAGCTGCCTTGAGAATCCCAGGATTCCCAATTTTAATGGCAAATGGATCCCCAACTTGTCGTTGAATGTACATCATTTTCACCAAGGCTTGCATCTCGGGCCATGTCCCGACGCTGGTGTCGGTAATGAGTTGCAATTTGGACTCAATCTTTGAGCCCATGATAATGCTGTCCTTTACATATTTCATGCTCATGGGTAGTTTCTCTAGAGCCTTCTCCATTTTGGACCTAACAGCTGCTCTGGTAACTGCCATAGAAGGAAGTTTCAGACTCCCGGGTGGTGAAGATGTTGAAGCCTCAGACATGTTTGAAATTATGTTGTTCTGGAAACCTGCAAGGCAAGGTGACTATCAGAATGTACAGATAAATAAAAACTCTGGGGTCCGGAGGTCTTACCACCGTGGCGCTCGCTTTCCCTAAAAAATTAGCTTAGTTCAAAAATCCTGGAAAGTACATATATATTTTGCAAACTTAGAAATTTAACCAACATCTGGGTCTGGGGGTCTCATCATACTTAGTAAAGGCAAGACATGGGTTGGGGGATGGTGAGAGACCCAGAGTCTGAAAAACTAACTATTGGAAGATGTGCGCAAAAAGTGAGTCGTCAGTCCCACAAGGGCGCCACGTGGGTATGCAATAAATGGAAGTTATGGTGACGGAAACAGAGCCAACTATCCAAATGCACAAAAAGAGAAGGCCACTTGGATGAATTTAAATGCACACATGGGACATACATGAAGGACAAGCTAGTTTATGGAGGAGAGAGAAAACCATCTAGTTGAAACTGGTCGAGAGCCAAGTTTTAACCAGGTGGTATTCTGCACAGAGCAAGCTCGCAAATTGGGAACCATTAATGAATATAGCACGGTGAGCTCGAAAGACTACCAAGAAAATATACACAGATTATACATTATGTATAGCAGAGCTGAAGGGTATATACATGTAGAATGGAAGGATATACACCAATATACAACAAATGTACACATATACACAGAACGCAGAGTGAATATTTACAAAATCAGAGAATGTACAAAAAATCTACAACTTACTCATTATCTTGCATCTACACAAAGGGTGGACAACCCTCTGGTAGAGCTGACCCATCAACGGGCAATGAACTAGAACGAAACACAACAAGAACGCAAGACGACATGAAAACTAGAAAAACCAAAAAGCAGGGAAAATAGAAAGGAAGGAAGGCACCAACCTGAAAATGAAAAAGTGCAAGGAAAGGAACTCATGCCATGAACGCTCTGAAAAAAATTCTACCATCAGATGATCACCTCTTACCACCACAAACCACTCATAATTTCTCAGAATAGCTCGGAATGGCTCACACTGGATTATCGCTAAATCGCTCTCAAATCACTCAAATGGCTTAAGTGTTTAATCGCGGTAAATGTGAAAATGACAGGTAATTTCTATTTATACCCATGGTAAAGTGAGTTACCTTTCCTTTTGCAAACTTCGGATAGACAAACCTCCAGAATTTTGGCCCAGGGATTCCACGCAGCCATATCTTCTTACGAAAAGAAGACATTGTGGCGAAGAATCATGGAGTCTGGAGTCCGGTTTCCAACAAAGGAACAATCAACTCTGGGACCGGGTCTCGGAGACACGAGAGACAAAAACAAAATAAAAAAAAACACTGCGGGGAAGAAAACCCCGGAGAAGGAAAACAAAGAAAACAAAGGAAAAAGACAAGGCAAGAGCCAAAAGCAGAAAGAAAAAAAAGGGGGACCCAACATTTTGCGCACAAAATGTAGGGACGGGGATGTAGGGCATAATAGTTACCCAATGACAAAAAGGACAAAGAAACCCGATAGATGAAGGGAACCCAACAATAATTTCAATGAAGGAACACCGACAGACTTTCAGTTCAACCCGATGATCAAGAACCGACATTCAGTTACATCCTGCAAAAAGTGGATCTGACTTTCCACATTAGAGAAATCACTGCAGTTTTATATTTAGCTTCTTGATTTGTTTTAAATCCATGATGTGCAGAGAAAGAAATGTAATTATTATTGTTTTAATCAGTTTAACTATTTTAAAATATGCAAATTAAAAGATCAAGGTCAAGTTGTATACCTTGGATCTAGAGTTAACATTGTAATGCGTGATTCTAGAATAGGTCAAATACTTGTATAAATAGATGCTCAATCTATTGTGAACATGTTGTTGTTCGATGATGATTGTAGCCACTAAGAGCATCTAAGGATTAGACAAGAGAATACATCCAGAAGGACCGAAAAGGATCAATTCAGTTTCAAGAACAGAACATAGGCTACTGACAAGCAGGAAAAGGTATTAATCAATCACTATAGGTGATATTTGTATTATGAGAGCTTTAATGGATCTATGATCAGAAATTATAGATTGCATATAGTCAGGTCAAACATATTGTACTCATTCTAACAAGTGTAGTACACTTAAGAAATCCTTTCAAGAATGGTGGACCTAACAATCCTATTGTAAATCTCTTAACTGATTGCACACTTCATTAGTGTTGCTAAAGCTCTTAACAGAGTAGATCTTAAGAGGTCTCCACATTAATAATCTTAACAGGGTAGATCATCATAAGTGATCAATTGTAAGCCTTTACCGACTCCCTTCCATTCTGCTAATAGTGAAGTTTTGTGGGTGCTATCCCCATCGTAGTTTTTACTTCCTAACATGAGTTTTCTGTGATATCATATCTTGTGTTATGCGTCTATTATTTTCATGAATGTTTCTATGAATGATTGCATATAATTAAGTTTATGAATTAATGCTAGATGCATAAGAAAGAACATTAGATATGATATAAGCATTAAGTGGAATACTCAGTGTGTAATTATATTAATATAGACTAATTAATGGAAAATTGATAAACCTAGGGGATTATAACTCATCACATACTTAGTAAGAGGTCCCACCCATAAAAGGAATAGGTAATTATATTCTTATGCTACTTCAAGATGGTTGGGCTTAAATTTATAGAAATCTAATTTATTGTCATGTAACTCAAGTATAATAGTCTATTTTTAATTGCTCTAAGAATCCTCTATACTTAAAATAAAATAAATAAATAGATAAAAATGCAATTTGGTTTACTTGATGTCTAGTAATTAACCTAGAATGGTCATATGAGTAAAAAGAATAAAATATGTTGGTTTAACATACATAGGATTGATGGATATTGTAAGCATAGATGTCATGCTTCCAGTATACAATGAGTGTAATGATAATTAGAAGACTTTATTAGTTATGAAAAGTAACACATTTTAAAAGATATCATTGATGAAAGGGTAATATATCAAGTGGGCATTGAATTTAATGGAAATTTTAGTTATTTGAATTTATGTTGAACATGAAGATGTTAAATTAAACCTTTTAAATATGCCTTAGTGATATATAATACTAACCTTGAAGGAGGAATGTTCTAAATGGATAGATCATGGATATCTTACCAATGGTTAATGAAGTGAGTGGCAACATCTTATGTTATGTGATGCTTTTGAGATATAGATTTGTTATTTCTTTCAAGGTTGAAAAATAAATTTTCCATTGGAAGGATTTGTAAGGCATTGGGTTTTATTTAAAGAGATAACATTTGTGCAAGCACTTGATTTGAAGTTAGCTTTAAGGAGCATATGAGGTACATCATCAACAAACCTTGGCAATATGTTCAAAAGAAAGAAAAGAGGTATGTAAAGTACAAGTATAATATTTATAATTAATATGATACCAATAGGATATCAATGTCTAGCTCTGACTAATTTAAATGTTGGAAAATTTTCTTCACGGATTCTAGAATGTGAAATATGTCATTTTATTAATACCTCTATTTTTGTTTGTAAGTCTTATTCAAATAATGAAACTTAAAACCTTTAAGGTCTTCAATTAGATGAAAGTTATATATCTTGTATAAGATAATATGTTTTACATGCTTCTCATGAAGTATTTAATCTTATAGATATAGATAGGTATTTACACCTTTTCAAATAAATATCAAGATAGATTTGTAGAGATTCAATAATATTACATTGTGAATTATCTATTAATTTAATAACTATTTAAATGTTTAGAAAGATAACTTAAAGTACCCAATCCATATTATAAAATAGTTAGTGACTGAACAAAAATAAGTTTTATAGTCTAGGAACGCTATCTATATGTTTCTTTAGCAAGTGAGAATATTATCAAGGTAGCAAGACTACTTACCAACTAATGGAAAGAACCATCATATGGTAATCTTAAAGGACCAATGATAAGGAATTAAATATCATGATATATTATACAAAATATAATGCTAATAAATTGTATTCAAAGGCATGGAAGAGTAATTTAGGTTTAAGCTTACTACTACCACCATAGAATAACACGATAACGGGGTAGTTAAATATAATGGTAGACATCTTCTATTCATTGGTGCTAGATGTATAGAAGTTGACCATGAGGGATCGTAGCCATAATTGTGAATCTAGAAGAAATATGAGAAACCTTATAGCTTATGGAGACCTTATTTATATCAAATATTTAAGTATCCCAACTAACAAGGGGGCCTTGGGAAGCTCAAACTTGAGAAATCATAAAATTAAATAAAAGTTTAGCCAACTGATATTTGTCAACTTTTCCATCAATGAGGAGGGGATCAAGATGTAGGGGAGGAAAAATGGAGGTTATCCTGCAATCATGGTGTTGGTAACAAAACAATTGTTTACTCCCATAGCCTTTTCTCAATCACGCTCTGAAAACAAAAAAAGGAGAAGGAAAAATGGAGGAAAGAAAATGGGAAGAGGGGGGAGTCGAGGGGGAATGTATGGAGTTATTATGGAGATAAGAAGAGCTCTATGGGGAGTGCAGACATGAGTGGTGATGGCAATGGAGAGTGGGGGCATAGGAGGGTAGAGAGGGATGGCCACCTTGGGCGGCAAGCATGCGATACAAGGCTGGGAGAAAACACGAAGGAAATGGTGGGAGATTGGATGCTTTGCCATTTGGGGGGGGAGGAATATCATATTATCCAAAAAAAGGGAGGGGCCACCCTCATTTAGCCGAGGGGTGAAGGTAGAGGAAAATATGGTAGCAAGGACTATGTACCACCTCACGCGCGAGACTACAAAGGATGGATAGTCTCTCCAAAAGGTAGCAGCCTTAATGCCATATGAAATATTAATGAAGCATCATTTCTTACCCCACTTTGCTAATGCCAAATAATAATTGAGTTTTAGACCAACATCTCAAATTAAAATCATGTTTCTTGAAGCCTCTAATGTCTTTGAAAAATTAGAATTTTAGTTGGTCTTTGAAAAGTATTTAAATTCTATTTCTGATTTCAATGGCACTATCTCCATTTTTATTTTTCCAATCTTAAATTTGCTATTGCAAATGCCCAGCTCCACTCAAGAAATCCGCTCCCTAATCGATCTTGATTTTCTCTGTATACGTAAGAGATTGTAATGAAGTGTGTGGAGGGATTTTATTCTTCCATTTATAGGCTCTTAATCCATCAAAAGAAACATCTTTTTTCCTAGCCTACTTGGCCTACATCATTAAATTTATGCTCTCACATCAATTTTGTGGCCATTAGAAATAAATAAATGAGGTCTCATTATAATTTCAAACGACATTGAAATCAAATCGATGGTATTTGCCATTGAATTCAAACCTCATCAATATTAAATTTGACATTTAAGTTGAATCTGATTTGAGTTGAATTTTGATTTTCATTTCCATGGCCATTGTTGTAAACTTTGGGGCTGTATATACTAAAATCATGGCTCTTGTTATTGAATTCAGACTTCAACTTCATTGGAGACGTGGCCAAAATTGTATTAGATGCCTTGTGGACTTGGGGGTATATCTTGGTGGGTTTAAATATTTTGCTTGATATGGGCTATCACTGTTACAAGAGATCTTTAATGTTTTCATTATAGTCATTGCTCAATAAACCAACATATCAACAATAAGTGTTTCAACCTTGGTATCAATAATGATCACTTTCTTTTGAGTAATTATTTAGATGGTTATTACTTTGTGTAGATATTAAGATGATGCTAGAGATAAAAATAAGGTAATGTTCATTCTTGTGCGCAGAAGGAAACATTGATGATTAAAACTAAGATACTTCTTAAAACATCTTGTTAGAATAATTAGTCTCAATATAAATTCCAATGACAATTTTAGTACTTGAAGAAACTTAAATTTATAGATTATTGCTCTCTTTTAGATGATATTAGAAAGAATGATATTTTATGTAGGTACCTAAACCTTCTACCTTTATTTGAGGCTTTCAAACCCATTTGTTTATCCCTAAGATGGAATATATTATTATTGCTCATTTATTTGTTATAGAAATATCAAGTTAAATAAATATCATCATAATTATTATAAATTATATGTATAACCGAAAGGAATGGTCTCAACTTAAGAATACTATACTTCATTTAATTGCAAATATGCATGAACACATATTGAAATACATTCTTACCCTAGTGATCACTATATTGTTCGATAGAGAATCTATAATTAATGTTAAAGTGTATCTCTTTTATTATGAATATATTTATAAAAGATTTATTTAGTTACAAATGAGATATCAAGGTTTTTGGAATAATACATATTGGAAATGAAAGTACTCATTGGTTTGAAGATTTATTATCATTTATTTCAAATAGTATTTGAATTGTGGTCATAATACCATCTAAAAGCATGTCGTTCTTTAGATATATCTTGTTGTCAAATAGAATGAACAGTGTAGATACTATATTAAAATTTTCCTGATATATTATTATAAATTATCTCAAATCTATATCTCTTTATTTCAGCATCCAGGTGATAATACATTAGCAATCATTCATGCTCCCTTACATATACCACATTTGATTTCTGAAGTGGTTCGTACCCTATTAGGGCATACCTAGTATGAATTGGTTTAATTTTTGTAAACCCAAACTACGATGTCTCTGTGAGTTACTTAGGCAAGGCCATCTACGATGAGCCCCTGAGGCATTAAGTTTGGCCCTTAGGTCTTGTACTTTGAGTTCTTCCTTGACCTTGACACTCCTTACCAATATTTTGCATAGTTTGCATCTCTTTTCAAAACTAGTTTGAAATAGCTTTTGATTAATTTCGCTATGATATTGATGTAGCTTATCTTATGATCATGTATGTAATCAGAAATGAATTTAACATCATGCACCTAGATGTGTAGCAATGTATAAAGATACATGAAATAGAGAGGCAAGGAGGAGATGATACACAGACAAGGAAGGAAAAAAAACCCAGGTATGCAACATCTCCTTATGATTGTCATTTGAATACTATGAAAGGATATTGTTTAAAGTTGCTCCATTGCCTTCTTGTATTATAGATAAATATTATATTTATTAGAATCATGAAATGATGATTTAGTTAAAATGGTATGTTATTTAAATTTTTTTTTTTATTGCATTTTTGGGTGTAAATTTTGGGCATTACAAGAAAGGAAATAAAGCATATGAATGTAAGTCTAAGATGGATCAACCAAAGAAGGAAACCTACATGGATAAATATTTTCCTACATGAAAAATGAATGGGCACACAAGTCTTGAATGCTGGAAAAAGAAAAGACAAGCATGGAAGCCTAAAGGTCAAGAAACTCCCTATCAACCAAAGAGAATCAGTAATCAATATGTATGGGACTACAGTACATGGAAAAATTGTACAACATGTGGTAGATATGGTCACATTGCTGCAAACTACATGAGAGCATGGACCAAAAGGTCTAGAGGCTGGACAAACCCCAGAACAACATGCTTACACTATCATAAAGTTGGTCATCTCAAGAAAGACTGCAGAGACCGAATGACAGAGACAAGCATATATCCCATTGGAAACACCATTGAAGATATCCGGAGGGCTAGAGACAAAATGTGGAGAAAATATTCAAGCAATGATGAAGCTGGACCAAGAAATGCAAATGGTGACACCCCATCCAATGGATCCGGTGACATCACCACCTCCACTTAAGATGAACAAGTAAGTATGGAACTGCACTACACAAAGTCATATTTTGCATCAGTTCCATTATACAAATTGATAGATAGTCAAAATCTACATGAATAAAGATGCATATTATGTTACTTGTTACAATTATAAGAAAACAACCCCATCAGTAAACACATAATGAATATCATCGGTGAACATAAAGGATGAGCTGTCTACACTTACCGAGAATTGTCGATCAACACATAAAATGGCTAAGTTGATAATGTAACCCGACAACGATCAGTAAGGAACAAAAGTTATAAAGTTGTCTTGACACAACACCGATATCCGTTGGTGAAAGCAAAAATCTTAACAGCCATCCCGAGCATCCTGACAACACTGAAAATGTTAATTGAAAGTCTTCCTGATGAACTCTATCTTCATGACCCGAGGAGTTGTTGAGCATTTATGACAGACTTAGGGAAAAATTCTATAAATACTCGACGGGAGCACTTCATTTTTCACACGCGATTTGAAGAGAAAGAGCAGAGAAAAAATAGAGTGATAAGCGATTAGATAACAGAGCGACCTCGACTCGATCCAACACACTCCACACAGATCACTCACCAACCATATAGATCAAAGTAAGTACCAGAAATACCGAGGAAATCTGTTATCATTTATGGAAAAGCCCTAAATTTGAAATGTGATGGCAACCACTTCAAGAATCATAAAGATTAAGAATGATAAGAAGAATGTGGTTAAGCTGATAAAGAAAAAAACTTGTGTGGAACCCAAGTATAAGATATGCCTAGAAATTGCATTGCAACCCAATGATTCTGGCGCATTTTCTAAAATTCCACCTAGGGTTCTGCTTATAGAAGACGTAAGGTCCTACATTCACTACAAGATTGCTGAAATAGGTGATCTAGAGATAGACCAAGCTTACAAGAAGCTGTGTGATTCAGAAGGGAACCTAAAAGAAGAACATAAGCATCTGCAAGTCAAAGGGATAAAAAATGCCCTATATTTCTTGAGGGGTTTCAAAACCAACTGGATTAGGTTGGTACTTAGTAGAATGCATGACCATAAGTTGTGGTTAGATGAACCTAAGAAAATCACTAAGGATGTGTTACATGATGTAACTAGTTACTCAATAACTGACAAGCCTAAGGCACACAAGAATCCCTCCAGGCCAGAAGTTGAAAAGCTCACAAAAGCTATGTGGGATAACAGAGGTCTGAAAGTGAACACCATCCCCGAAGAGGAACTAAGGTTTGGTGCATGTGTAATAGGTTACAAGATCTTCCAGGAAATCAGGCTAAACAACATTGCATCTACAGTAGTAAGCACAACTTGCAAGATAGTGACAAAAGGAATACAGATGGATCTATGTGAGATCTTGTTGAAACAGCTTGATGAGAACATGACAACAATAAGGCCAGCAAAGACTAACACATGTAAGTTTGGTTCACTCATCATGTGTATATTCTTTTAATTTCAAGAATACTTTCCTTTAGTAGGAAAAGTAAAGTGGGATACTACAAAGCCAGTCACATTACAGATTAGTGACCTTATCAAGTCACTAGGTGATAGTTTTGATTCAGTGATGACTGCATACTTCCTTGAATTCAAGGAAAAGATGATGGAAAGAGTGAGGATGCCTGAGAAACTAATTGAAAAACATAGGGATGAGATATGTTTTATAGTGGATACAGATTTTACACACATAAAACTAGTTGTACCAAGAACAACTTGGTTAGCACCTCTTTACTATGAAAATAACATAGATCAAGAAACCAATGCAATTGATGCATTGATCAATGAGCCCCTTGACAGTAAAAAACCAAGATTTGGAACATATGAAGAGGCCAAGTCCAAGATAAAAACAAGCCTAGTAATCAAGAAGACTGTCAACAAAAAGAACAAAATGGTGAAGAATCTTGAAAAGATTCTATCGATCAATGAGGAGGAGAAAGAACAAACAGAGGAAACCGATGAACAGGGTACCATCAGTGAAGGGCAAGATGAGAAAAAATCAAATTATGAGGCAACTGAATCTGATACACCTCCACCTCCTACAAATAAACAAAGGACAAGGAGCCAAAAAATAAAGACCGATACCACACCTCTTAAGAAAGGTCAAGTGAGGACCTATAAGAGGAAATAGCCAATAGAGAAGTAAACAAAGCAGCAAGCAGAGAAACAAACACATACAAAGAGAAGAAAAATATTGGTCAAAAACAAAGAAAAGTTTTATCAATAAAACAATTGATGAGGTTGCTGATTCTATTGCTGCAACTAGCACCATGTCTACTAGAAAAATCAGACAATGGGAAACACTTAAGCCAGAGGACCAACATAAGATACAAGATGCAATCATCAGGGAAATATTCAAATTCAAATATGTACCAGCTGAATTTGTCAACCAAATACCCAAAGAGATGGGTAACATAATATCTCAACAATGGTTATATGCTATACACATAGAAAGAGAAGCAAGGGAGAGGGTACTTGTCACACTTATGCCTCTTGAATCAAATATGGAAGAAATCAAAGAGATAATGAAAAATCACTCAAGTAAATTTGTAGCTAAGATAAGAGCTTACAAACTGCTAGAAGATAAGTTTATAGAGCTAGACAGTATGACCGAGACTAAATGGAGACAAATCCTAGATCTACTTGCAGAGTCAACAAGTGGTGAGAATCAATTACTTCTCACCAACACACCTCATGTAGAGGAAGAAAAAGATAAAGCCAGTCCTAAGCACATTGATTTTGACAATGTTGAAGATATGGAACCCATTGATTTAGACAAAGTCATGGATGATCTTGAAATTTAAGACATCACACATTATGACTCTAATAAGGATCCACAAAAAGAAGATGATGTAATATTTATATCTCTTAAGGATCAAGAAAAGAAACAAGCATTAAAGACACCAGGCTATAAAGACATGGATGTTTCTGATGAAATATGGTCGGACACATCAATTATTGACATCACAGGACTAGACCCTACTAATCAACTATAAAAAGATGAAGATGTCACTACACAACAATACCAAACTGATGAGAAGGACACAAATCAGGATGCAGTACAGGTGAGCACTCAGGATAATATGCCAGTGCTAATAAAGGTCGTAAATCTACTAAAAGGTAATGCATAATCTAATGCAGTAGATACAAGCATACCCAAGGACAAGGGTGATGCAGAGGTAAAAGACACAATTGATGCACCAAAGGATACAACTGCAGAACTAGCTGCAACCGATGATTAGAAAGACAAATCTACTGATCAGAGTAAAGAAGAAGCACAAAAAGTAGAAGAGGACAAGAATAAGGAAAAAGGTGAAGAGGCAAAGACAAATGACCAGGAGAAGAAAATAGAAGAGAAATCTATAGAAACACCCAGGGTTGATGGAGAGACATCTTCACCAAAATGACAGGTGAACCCCGAGTAGAAAACACAAGAAGATTCTTCAACAAAGCCTTCATCGAGCACTTCAGAGAAGACAAATGAACTAGCAATGGTAGTTCATACATCTTCTTCCACTCAAATCTCAAGGAAGAAGAAGAGAAAGAATAAGAATCCAGTTACTCTGGATGAAATCATTGAGATTCCAGTTTGTGATCCTAGGACATTGGATCCAAATGAATTGAAAAAGTATGCAAGACTTTGTGAAAGGAAAGAAATGCATGACAAGTTGAGAAAAGCCACCAAATAGGCAAAGGTACTTGAAGTTTCATGAGGAATACTTCAAAAAATTGTACCTGATATAGACATTGATCAAACAACCCCCATGCTTGATAAATTAGCGGTTCTCATAGATGCAATCACATCTCAGAACATAGATGCTCAGAAGGCAATGGAAGAAAGAATTGAACAAAAGTATGAGTTCAAGTTAGCTGAGAAAATAAGCCAAGAAGTGGCATTGCAAAAGGTAAAGCTTTTTGAATTGGTTAACACAGTAGATCCAATAATTTCAGAAGCTATTACCTTGATACAAAAGTTATGCATGCTAGATCAACTCACCAAGGAGTATACCAATAGGATAGCATAAATAGATGTTGATCTTCAAACAAGTGCACAAAGTCTCAGAAATGGTGATGAGGCAATCAAATTGCACAATGAGTAGCTAAAGAAAGCTAGGAAGTTGAGACAGGACATACAGATTGTAGATGTTGTATGCTGAATGTGGACCTCTGAATTCAACACAAACACAACATAGTCCTTACACAATCGCTTAATTCACAAAGACAAACATGGATTGTTTGATCTGCAAATACAATTGAAGTGACCTGTTGCCTCCTAATTAGATGTGGATGTTGAACTTTACCCTCAGAACGAGAGCCAACAACCTGACCATTGCTAACATGGAGGATTTAAGAATGCAAGAAAATGATAAATGCCATTATTCCATGAGAAATCTACAACTAGTCTATGTAAAGAGATGCAATTAAACTAAAAAATTGAATTGCACTAATCTAAGAATGATTTGTAGCTATTCTATGGAAGTAAAAATGCAATTAAACTATCAAAATAAAGTAAATGCTCTTAGTCTAGAATTGAAATCTTGTAATCTATGAAGAGAATTTGCTCTTTAAACTAGAATGGAATTGCTTATACTCTATGAAAACTTGAGAACATCAAACTGAAATGTTAGATATGGAAATGAATATTAAATGAAAACATATATCATCAATTCCAATTGAAATATTAGCCTAATTATGAAAATAAGTTTAAAAACATGAAATCAAAAGTGAATTGCCTATAGTATTGATGCTCTCCAAAAAGTCCTTCTCTAATGAAGAAAATAAGTCCAATTTATAGAAAATCATGGAAAGAGGATGAAGAGTTTCTTGAAAAGAAACAATTGTCTCTTCATTCTCTTTTGAGACAAATAAGCAAAGATTATTTAAATAAAAAAGTGAATTATTGCCACATAAGTGTCCTTTCACATGGAATTATGGAATTCCTTTTTGAGGATAATTCACCCAATAATTAAATAACCTTTCAATTCCTTTTATGTATATTAGCCAAAGGGGGTGGAGTTGAT
Source organism: Thuja plicata (assembly GCA_018584345.1). Lineage (NCBI taxonomy): Eukaryota > Viridiplantae > Streptophyta > Pinopsida > Cupressales > Cupressaceae > Thuja > Thuja plicata. The sequence goes on along the minus strand of MU223056.1, from coordinate 5,016,249 downwards.
TTAATTAAAAGAACTTAGGACTTTAGATTTAAATCAATTAATCATAGGGATTTTTAGCTAATAACCATTGAAAATTTAGGAATTAAATGTAATGTCAGATTTATGCAAATTTGGGTTTTCTGCATTTGAAACTCAGTCAATTAAAGTCAATTAGGGGAAGAATTTGCCTAATACAATAGGACTTCGAAGATAAGAAAATGCACCAAAATTGATTAGGTTTAGTAGGTGCCAATTTTGGGGTGTTACATTTTGCCCCTCTTTGAATTGACGTGCGAGCAACGCATTGATTCAAAGAATAGTCTGAAGTGAAGATCAGAATCGGAGTTAGGTTGCCCCAATGTCCACTGAGAGATGATGAAGATTTAGGACTATCTCTATGAAGGTAAGCCCTCTGAGATCTAGGTTAGATTGCCTAGATAATGGTTTAAAGAGTTTTTGAAATTTATCTTCAGAATGAAGTGTAAATTTCAGGAATTAGGGTTAGATTGCCCCAATACCCAATGATATTTCAAGAATCTTCTTTAGAACGAAGCTTAGTCCCCCAATGTCTAAGATAGATTGACCAGACACTGGTTAGATTGATATCTTTCACAAGATTATCCCCAGAATGAGGCTCAACCTTCAAGAATCAGGGTTAGATTGCCCCAATACCTGTCTCAAAAGATAATCAATTTAGGACTGTCTCCTAGAATGAAGCATGATCCTTGAGGATCTGAGTTAGATTGCTCAGATACCTAGCAAGATAGATGATGAGATGAAAAGATTCAAGATCATGGAATATCCAATTTTGACCATAAGGTATGAAAAACTGAATATGCCCCAAGTGATGAGATGCCCCTAGCGATGAGGAGTTTTGATTCAGATAAGACTGATTCTAGAATAATGTAAAAAAGGTTCAATGATGCAATCATCCTGCCCCCTCGAGAGCGAAATCGAAAGAGGACACATCATAAAGATGAGAGCAAGAAATTGCAGAAAAAGATAGATCAAGAGAGAGCATAATCAATTTAGAGAAATCGAGAGGTCTTGTTGATTAGGTTTGACCATAGTTGACCATATTTGACTAGAGTTGACTTAGATGAAAAGATTGCAGAAGTTGAGAAAATGATGACAAGAGATAATCCCGACAAGAAACCAACATCAGAAAATTAACTACACAAGCGTCCAATCACATTGGTCCTATGATTTTTAAAACATGATTTTGAGCTACTTAGGAGTGTCAGATTTTGATTTCAATCACGAAAATAGAACCAGAACGGTCCAATTAGCCAAGGGTGCAATTTTCGCAAAAAATAGAGCACTTTGAAAATTAGGTCAAATGCTATATAAGGCCTGGAGGGGTCATTTTCAAATCATTATTCACCTTTGACTTTAGAGATGGTGAGAATTCCAGCTGACATTGAGAGCATTCCTATGTATATGCATTGATTTGAGTGCACCTGACGACACAACCGACCAGCGGAGTATGACGCACCTGTGAGTATTCATAACTTGATCTTGTATTTCTGCAAAAAATTTATCGTTCTTAGCGTTAGTTGAATTTTTTTATCTTTTAAATCCTGCTTTTACCAAGTGTCATGCGAGGAAATAGTTTCCTCACGCCGAGCCTGATCACCCTTTGCGTGAGAAAACTATTTGCTCGCGTGATTTGGGGATTCCGCGCGCGGGTTCCTCACTAGCGCTCGCAGGAAGATTGCACATGAGACGTGCGAGATTCCTATAACCTTGCGTGAAGAGACAACCCGCTTCACGCGAGCTAGAAAGCTCACACGGCACCAGAGTTTCCTCATGCGAGAAAAGAGTTTTCTCGCATGGGAAATAGAAAAAACCAAAAAAAAGTTAATTCCTTGCATCACAGAGTCAACTAGTTGAACTGTATGTCGAGTAGTTCCATAGCTGCATTTGTTGTCTTTTGCTTTGAGAATCATCATTGTTGAGGTACTGATCCCATTTTGTCCTTTTGTGTTGCAGGTTGATCTCCCAGATATTGGTTTCAGGTCCCATCATCCTGTTATGGGTGAGTTACTACAGAGATTATGAGATGCTGATGGGGCCCACATTGATGGGTTAGGATTGACATATCTAAGTGATGTACCCAATATTCAGGTAAATCATGGATTACTTGGGGCCTTAGTTGAGCATTTCCATTCGGAGATGAATACCTTTCATCTGCCACAGGGAGAGATGACTGTGACTCTGGAGAATGTATACTAGATATTGAGAGTGCCATTCCATGGAGCTCGCGTTGAGTACTACAAGCAGCTAAGAGATGGTACACAGGCTTTGAGAGCCATCTTTCAGGATCAGTTGGTAGTGGGCCAAGCTATCTCCTAGGAGGAGTTGATATGCACATATGGCTGAGATTACCCATTGGCAGTCATTCTTGCATTGTTTCTGAGCTGTCATCTGGTACCAGATCATGGTCAGCACAGTTTGGAATGTGGCTGGGGCATTACGCTCCAGAAGATGCTAGATCTGCCAGTAGTGACATATGGATGGGGCGAGTGCATACTTGCACAGATGTATCATGAGATGCACGAGGTTGTGTATTGGGGTGCCCACACTATGGCAGCGGGAGTAGTGGTATTACAGATCTGGGCCTGGGAGCACCTTCCCATATGTAGGCTGATTTTCCATGATACGCGGCAGACACTAGAGCCGTACATTTATAGATATGTCGGTCCGATGACCCAGCCCGCACTGGGTAAGACTGAGTAGTGGCGAGGACAGATGGATGATATGGCTGCAGTGATATGGCAACCATGGGTAGCTACTAAGGTTTGGGATGATGCTCATCATGAGTTGTCATACATGTTCTATTCACGTCCTCTGATAGGGCATACCATCACAGTTATTGAGCATTTCTTGCTTACACATGTGTTGCGCCAGTTTGGGAGGCCTTAGGATGTGTTTCTTGAGTACTGTACATATACCCAATTCATCAATGAGATGAAGAAGGGTTGCCAGAGGTAGCTGGATAGGGGGCATAGCATGATAGATGCTTGGGTACCGCAATCTTGATGGGATTATATGGCAGCAGTGACAGATGCAGGTGTGACACCTGCATATAGAGATCAGCTCTTAGTCCATCCATTTCCTAGGTTCACATCTCCAGTGGGCCAGATTCCTCCAGTGGTGCAGCCACCACCACAGTAGCAGGCACATCAGGTTCCTCCTCTGGGATAGCAGCCTCAGGGTCAGTAGCCACAGCAGCCACCACTACAGCAGTAGGATAGAGTGGTACGTCCACGTACACAGTAGAATGCTATTCCTATGAGGCCTATGGGATTAGATGTAGGTGCTAGCCCTAGTGGTAGCTAGGATAGAGCTACAGAGCAGGGTGATGATACTGTCATGGCCGATGCAGTTTCGACTGATGCTCCAGTAGGTGGACAGGTGACCCAGCTACAGGAGGCTCTTAGTAGAGCAAGGGAGAGAGTGCGACAGATGCAGAGGGAGCGGGATGACCTTCACACATAGGTGGTCATCAGAGATACACAGATATCAGAGCAGGATTAGGAGGTCTAAGAGTTACAAGAGGCACTGGCCAGAGCTTAGTTGGATATTAGATATGAGGCTGCTCAGGCGGCCTACTATTATTCTGCATATACTCTTGCGATTCCTGAGGCAGCAGATCAAATTCTTCCTTTTTCAGAGTATGCTGGCACTCGAGCTGTTCCACAGGGACCACCTCTAGTAGGACCACCTCCACAGGGTCCACCTCCACAACAGCAGGGGATGCCCCCACCTCCACCTCCTCCAGGTGGTTAGATTATGATGTATATTGTACCACCATTTTGACCTATTGTGCTCGAGTAACATCCTTCTATATTCGGACCGATCGATATATATATATATGAGCTCAATTTTTTGGCATCATTGTACATGTGTATATATTGCTTTAGATTTGTATGAGATGATTTCCTATATGATTTAGATGTATGGATTAGGAATGAATATGCAAATGTTTATGCATGTGTTTTATTGATGTATGAAAATGCTATGATAGATGTTAGATGGATAAATGCTATGTATGATTTGAGTTATGCTTATAATGGATGCATATGTGGATGGATATATATGTATGCAAATGAATTTATGGAAATGCACCTTTTGAAAATGAATGGAATGCAATGGTACTAATCATCTCATGCAGGGCCTTCACAATATATAATAGATACTAGCCAAAAGGACGCGCATGAAGATCAAGAACAAGGGCCGGACACTCATGTAGTCAAGAAGAACCATGGTGAAAGATGAGGACTTTGAAGAATGAGAATAAAAATGAAGAGAGCACCAAAAATTCTACAATGCAAGCCTAAAAATGTGAATGCAAGCCTACAATGTAGATGCAAGCCTAAGCTAAATGCAATCCTAGGACTTTGGTTGTTGGACTCATCGTATTTATCATCATCGGGGGCTTTGGATCATCGGAGTCAATACAATCCTTACTAGTGCCACTGCAACCATAAGAATATGAATATGAATTTCATTGAATAAAATATAGGAAATGAATGTAAGCACTAAAGGCACAAAAGCCAAGGTGACCTGAACATTGTTTCCAGTTTGATATAGTAAAAGTTCACAAGTAAAAAAACAAAGCAATAACAGTCAAGGAGATAGTTTCGACCTCCCCTTGGCATACAAATAAACAAGATCAAGGGATGTGAGGATTTTCCACCTTAATGCAGAAGCTCTTATCACATACACCCTATTTATTTAACGTTACCAGATCATCAAAACCACACCAACAAGCAGTAGATAAAGAAAATATCAATGAAATTCATAAGAACAGACATCATACTACGAAAGAGTCAATCATATCTCAGCCTGTTTTGAGGTTTATGAGTGTGTCTATGTTTAGGGTGTTGAAAAACACCATTGTGCTTGTGAGTGCATTGTATTTGATTGCTATCGAGAGATGTTTACATCATGAGAAATCTGAAGTGTGTTGAAAAGCACAGATGTTTCCAAAGAGAGTGTTGAGAAACACTGTTTGATTAAGGTGTTGAGAAACACCAGTTTGTGCCAGTAGAGAGCTGTCCTTCAGGACTGACAAAATTACTAACTCAAGTGTAAACTGAAGAGCGATTGAAATGGGGAGCCATGCCCCCAAGTAACGAATGGATCGAAGCCGAGCAAAATGGATAGCGAAATGATGCAAGAAATCTCAGCAATATAGCGGTAGTAGGCAGACTCAGTGAGAACCACTAGTGACTATCGCAAGAGATTCTCAAGCATAAAGATCGATAACAAGATCGAAGCATCAGCAGGCAGACGCAGTGAGATCCACTGGTGACTGATACAAAAGAGAGTCTCAAGAAGAGACGAAGCGCTACGAGGCATCGGGAGGCAGACGCAGTGAGATCCACTGGTGACCGATGTAAGAGGAGAAGAACTCCAAAAGATAAGACAATGCCCCCTAGACCAGGAACATGCCCCCGAGTATGACCAGTTTCAATCCATGTGAGGTCGAGCAAAATCTCAAAGATGGCTGAGAGCGAAACACACACTAAAGAAGGAAAGCGAACTAAAGCAGGAAAGCAAACTAAAGCAGGAAAGCAACTGCAAGAAAGCCAAGACATGCTACGACAGATAAAGCATTGTGAAACAAGAGGTGCCTGTTTACCAGGTTTTCACTGTCTTGGTAGAGATTCTTTTTTTTTTTTTTTTTTTTCAATTTTTCAATTTTTTTGTTCTTTTTTCATTTTTTTATTTTTTTTGTATTTTTCAAATTTTTCATTTTTTTTTTATATTATCAAGGCACCTGTTTACCAGGTTTTCACCAGGATAATAGATACATCAAAGCGCCTGTTTGCCAGGTTTTTACTAAGATGATCATTTTTTTTAGGACATTTTACAATTTTTAGGATTTTCTCAGAAATAAAGTATGTACATGAGCATGCAGAAGATATCTTAACTATAGAATTTCTTTAGGTGAAGAGCGTTGATGGGCTCTTTGAGTAGTTCACCTTCTGTAGTGGAGAGATGATAAGCGCCAGACCCAAATACTACAGTAATGATATAAGGACCAAGCCAGTTTGGCTCAAACTTCCCTTTCTGAGTCCGCTGTTGTTGATTTTTAGGATTCTCTCTCAGGATGAGATCACCTGTTTGGAAGTCTCTTG
>MU223056.1:4974343-4999755 GCA_018584345.1 Thuja plicata | reverse complement strand
CTCAAAAGGGATTTCCATAATTCCATATGAAAAGACACTTATGTGTCAATAATTCATTCTTTTATTTTAATAAACCTTGCTTATTTGTCTCAATTGGAGAATGAAGAGACAACTGTTTCTTTTCAAGAAACTCTTCATCCTCTCTTCTCGATTTTCTATAAATTAGACCTCTTTCTTCATTGTGAGGATCCTTTCATTTTTGAGCATCATTACTATAGGCAAATTTAGTGTTAATTTCATGCTTTTAGAGTACTTTCTTGCATAATTAGCATAATCTTTATTGGAATTGAATATAATTGTGTAGCTTTGATTCATCATCTATTTGTAGAAGCTAACAATTTATGCTTTAGAGCTTTCTAAATTCAATTGCTAATCAAATTCTAGCTTAAAAAGCATACATTTCTAGATTACAAGCATTCTCTTTTATAGAATAGAAGCATTTCAATCTCTTAGCTTAATTGCACTTTTACTTCCATAGTTAGTTGCATTTCATATTTAGACTAATCGCAATTCATCTTTCATAGTTTAAATCATGTTTCAATTCGTAGAATAGCAGCAGTTTTCTCATATCTAGATGCAGATTTCTCACAATTGATAGCTCTTCTTCACATACTTGCACTTTAAAATCCTTCGTATTAGAGATGGTCAGGTTGTTGGCTCTCGTTCTGAGGGTAAATTGCAGCAATCACACCTAATTAGGAGGCAACAGGTCACTTCAATCATGCTTGCAGAGCAAACAATTCATGTTTGTCTTTGTGAGTTCATTGATTGTGTAATGACTATGTTGCGTTTGTGTTGAATAGAGAGGTCCGCATTCGACATCAGATAGTTAGATTGGTCCTAAGGAGAACACAATACACCAAGGATAGAGAAATTCTATATGTTACCCACCACAAACTCATCTAGTCCCAAAAATTACTTCACATGCTTCCTCCAGCTACAACACATTACCATACTCTAGCACATTCAATGAGAACAAAAACACAACCTAAAAGAAGACATAATGACAAACTTTTTCACTAATAACTTTTTGTCTTCTTAAGCTCTATCTTTGAAACTTGAGTAAATTTATTTCCATACATAACCTTACTTATCTTTCAAACCACAATCTATAATTCAACACTACAATAGAATGTGATACTAAAAATCATGAAAGTTCAATTAGGTGCACATATAGTTTATGAGAAATAGACCTCAGAAATATATTGTAAACATTTTCAAATCTCTACAAATAATTGGTACAAATTTATGGTGATAGTATTAACATTCTATATAAGAGATACATCCAACACAACTTGTAACTATCCTTCACAAAGCTCATGTTCTATGTTATGGCATAACATAAGTAATTAAAATTACAACAAAATACTTAATACCTTGACATGAATGACAACACCAAAAATACCTTTGACATCCATATTTGAAATTACAGCATAATATTTAAAACCATTCTCATTTTTCATTGATGTTGAACCACAAAAATGCCCCCTAGATGAACAACACTCTAAACTTTGTCAAATGCTCCCTTGTGTGGGATATCTTATTATCTACTTTTTTCATATTATTTGGCATTCTATCTCCAAAGAATTCTATCCTTCATTCCCTCCATTTAAATCAATGAAAAAGGATTTTTCAGATCCTTTCTATGAGACTTCCTCTCCCTCTAACTGATTCTCATTTTTTTCAGCCTCCATAAAGTTTCTTGGCTCAAATTTTTTATAATAAAGAAAAATGTACCTGTTACTCTACTGTTCTAACCTTCTCCTGGTCTAAAGTCTATTATCTTTGTCTCCAATAATCTAATCCTTAGAGTTATTTTTTAGCATACTTAGCTGAAGTATTTGCAACTAAATTCTAAGATTCACACTCAGTGGACCATTTTTTTTTGCAAAATGAAACATCATTGTCATCTCCATATGAAGCTTCAATATAGTGCAATGTCTCATCTATAATCACATTAGCACTTTCAACAATCGTTTGTAACCATTTTTTATAACATCTACATGACTTTCTTCTTCTAGAATAACCAATAAAAATAGACTCACTGAATCCTAAGTCAAACATACTAAATTTGTCTTCATGAATTTTGATACAACACTTACTACCAAATATCCTAAAATATATGTTTGATTTTGACCTTTCTTTCCAAAATTCATATGGTTTCTTAGTATTTGTATGCTATAATTTTTGCTTTGTTCAGAATGTAGACTACAATATGAACAACATTTCCCTAATATAAGTCATGTAGCTTAGCTTGATTAAACATTATTTTTTTCATCTCCTACATTGTTCTATTCTTTCTTTCCACCACTCTATTCTATTCGAAAATTCCCAGGGAAGAATATTGTCTCTGGATGTCATGTTTCTCACAATATTATTAAAAGTAAAATATTTACCTCTATCAGATCTTAGACATTTGATAGTGCTACATATCTCATTCTCTACCAAATATTTAAATATTTTAGAATTATCAAAGGCCTATGATTTCTCTTTTGAAAAATAAATCCATGCCATTCTAAAACAAATCAATAAGCATCATAAAATACCTATCATATAGTAGAATTTTTTCCTCATTGGTCCACATACATCTTTATGAACCATATCCAATGGTTTTGTAGTTGGGTACTCCTTTATTGGACACTTGAGTCTTGTTTACTTTCGTTTGTGATATGCCCTACAAATAGTACTTGAAGGCTTTATAATCTTAGGCATGTCCCCTTGAGCTGATCTTCACAAGGTGAACAAAAATACCATAGTCATACTTCTTCTCTTTGTATTGCAAAATAATTATTTCCATTAACTTCATTGAGATTATACATAAACTCTTGGTCCATCTTTCTTTTCTAACCAACTCACCAGTAATTAGATTTGTCATCTCACAACCATTGGCATTACATGAATGACTATGACCTTTGTCACACTTTTTACTTACACTTAGAAGATTATGCTTCAAATCTTTTGTTGGTTCCCAAAACTGTAGGTTGAAAATCCTATGAGCTTGCCTACTCAATGCTAGGATTATTCAACTATCTTGGCCAATGAATGGGAGTGATCAATTATGATCCTCCTCCCCTGCACTTTAGGCTTTGCAGAACCAAGGTGGGTAAACCTATACCTTAACTAGACTTCCTGGCTTTAATGCTTTTTATATCAGATAACAATGTGTGAAACTAAATGATCTCTTCAAGATGACAAATTATTTCCTTGAAGTAGATCCAATGAACTTTACATCTATAGAATAACTGAATTCTTTGAGAATGCTTCAAAATGAAAACTTGTAAGAATGCTTTGAAAATATGTGTAAATTTAATGAATGCTGAGTAGAATATCTCAACAACTTTAAACAATGAACTAAATGACTATATCCAATAATTGATAAGATCAGTGCATGTTTCAACTTGGACAATAGAGTCAATCCAATTTCAATCCTATGTACAACCTTGCAAGACGGTATTTATTCCAACACCATCAACTATTCAAATGATATGGATGCAAAGAAATTAAACCTATTTATATCCTTGCTAGTTCAAATGAATTTAACTCCTTTGGTTGGGAGACCAATTGAACAAGAAGCTGGAAACACTAACTTTTCATGAACTCCTTGATATTCAAATAAGAATATGAGACATGTAAAATATCTACACAAGCATTGCAAGAATAGAAATTGAATCTTCCTTCAATAATTGAAAGGGAATAATTGAAATTAATTAAACTTTCTTACCACAAGTGCGACAGATAACACTTATATTTTATTAATTTTGAAATAATAGTACATTCGAGTCCATGTTGCATTTGTGATCAAGTTCTAAAACTTAAACTATCAATGTATATTATATAGTGTGATGTTTTTTTATGATTACATTTTACACCACATATATATGTGGTTGAATAGTTTTCATACCCCTTTAGGGTGAAAAGACATCATTATTCATTAAAATCTAAAAAACTCTTTTGAGAAAAACTAATCAACTAACTAACTAATAACTACCTATCTTTTGGATTTGGCTTTGGTAAAAAATCCAAAACAGATTGTACGAACATCAGATTTTGATTGGAGATACAAAATTTGATTTTCCGAATTGGGTCTATTTTAGATTGTTAAATTTTGATCATTTTCATCCTATCATGGAGACATCATTTTTGTAGCATGTTGAAATTACAGCATCTCTGAAACCTTCGTTTACAAATTTTGATTGTTCCTGTCACAAAGCTTCCTTCCTTAATCCCTCAAATTTTAATTGAAAAGTAATATAATTTTGTATCACATTTCATGTATTCCATCATATCATCAATTATTGGTCATGGAGTTTAGGATGTCATTTTTTAGAGTTTTATCACTATATAGGACTCCAAGTTTTGCCACAAATTTAGAGCTCCAACACCTTCAACATATAGGACATCATATGCCTGAGTTTTTTCTACTATCAAGACTTACTACACCTTTTTCAGAAATCTCTGCAACTAAATTACTACCAAGAGTTATTTCTCCACCATCAAATATTTTCAAGCTAATGAAATTTTTTTTATCTTCGATCATTTGACTAGAACATCCTCTATCAATGATGTATAAGATCTTTTCTTTATATGCATAAAGTGTTGTCTATGCAACCGTTAAACTTTCTAGCCTTTGTTCCTCTTGTTTCCTTTCCATACTTTCTTAGTTTCCTTCTAATATTTTGAACTATTCTCCTTTAAATCCATCTCAGGAGAATTCACAAAACCACTTCTAAAATTTCTTGCAATATGTCCAAAATTGTTTCACTTATGACAAGCAACATTGAAATCCAGAGATACTGTGGGTAAGTATATTTCCTAGGAGGTGATCAATGGTGAGAAAGTTAAGTTTTGGAGAGATTCTTGGAATGGTGCACCTCCCCTAATTAAATCTATGGAAATTGATGACATGGTTTCATCTTCAGAAAGTAGTTGGGGCAGATATCTGATGGATTTTGTTTTAGCAATATGTTTGTTTTCAAGGAGAGTGATTTGGATGGATCCGGTTGAGGTGCCTATAAAACCTTAGGACAAAGATAGATTATCCAAAATATTTTCAAAAAAAGTGGTTTACTTGTCAGGTAAGGGGGACCTCCTGGAAAAGATGGTACATATTATATCAAAGAAGGCTACAGGCTCATTTAGCAGTAGGAGTCAACTAAAGTACCTTTTTGTGCCTTCTCATTCTACTAGAATCATGTAACTCTTCCTAAGGCAGGTTGTTTTGCTTGGAATGCATTAAATAAGAGGGCTATAAAAAGTGATAGATTAAGTAAATTTCATATCTCCCAACCATTTAAGTGCATGTTTTTTGATCAAGAACTTGAAGATGTGGATCATTTATTCTTGAATTTCTCTTTTGCACAACAATATTGGTTGTTTGTTATTGGAAAACTACAATATTTCACTCCTCTACATAAAAAGTTATGGGATCTTTTTCAATCTTGGCCAAAGTTATATATTAATTCCCTCTTTTCTAGCTTATGGAAATGTATCCTGACACTACTGGTGTGGGAAATATGGTGGGAACATAATAGGAGAATATTTCGTAACTGTTCTTCCTCCAATGAAGTGGTTCTCATAGGCATTGAAAGGTCAATATCTGAAGCGGTCAATGCTAGCCATTCAAAATTCAGATGTAATCTAGTTTTTTCTAATTGTGATATTTCCATTATTCATGAATGGAAAGGTATTCATGTGCCAATAGGTTGTTTTCATTAACCTCAAGCAAAAATTAAACAAGATAGAGAAACAATAAATTGGCATCCCCCTGTCCTTGGGCTTGTTAAACTCAATTTTGATGGATCTTCCTGGGGTAATCCTGGCAGGTTGGGTGTCAGAGTATGCATTAGAAACCATTAAGGTGAATTTCTAGTTATTAAAGCTTCCCCCCTTCCTCAAGGTACAAACAACATGGTAGAAGCCCACGCTCTATTTGCTAGATTAGTCTTGGCAAAACAGGGTGGCTTTCAGAATATTTAGGTAGAAGGAGATTCCATGGTTATTATCAATTCCTTTATCAAAAGAGAACCATAAAATTGGGGGATAGCATATATCCTACAACAAATTTGGTGTCTTTTAGACTCTTTTGAAGAGGTTTACATTTCACACACTCTTCGTTAGGGTAATGCTTTGGCAGACTAATTAGCAAATTTGGGATGTGACGACATGGATATCGTAGCTTTAAAACCAGTTAAAATTATTAGTAGGGACATTAATATGAATAGATTGATTTTAATTGACAAAAATATATGTAAGGGGTAAGTTTGAACCCATTTCTGTGAATGTGAATAGGGATGACATTGGCAGATATCTGTGAGTGGAATGCCTCTGTCGCACCCTGCACCATTGATATTTACTAACTTAGCTCATAAATGACACCATTATGAGTGTGATTTTATATTTTCAATAACGTCACCGTCATTGATATGGGTTGAGTATGGGAGTAATCTAGTTTTAACTTATAACTAGCTCATCTCACTTCATGCCATGGCACCTCAATAGTACACAAATGAAAATGTATGCTGCCACCAATAGTTTTCTATTAAGTTTGATGCCACACGGCTATTTTAGTAGTGTATTTAATTTTGATCAAAGGATACAGTGCTTTGGATTTAAATTTGAATTTTTCCAAAGTGGATTTTACTTGGATATCAAATATGGTCTCAATTAAAGTTGGAGATTAGATGGTATTTTTGGTGTGGCCTATTGTGACTGTCGCGTTGTTTGGGAAACATATATACATGGTTTTCTACTATTAACCTTTCAGTGTGTTATTTCATAAGTATGGTTTTCAATTCAACCTTGTGCCCATGCTGTGATTCCTATGGGCTATTTCATGATGACTTGTTGCCAAGAAATTTTAGAATTTATCTTAGTTCGGTGGAAAATGAGGTGGTGTTTCCTGCTCAGGTAGATGACACTTTTCTTGACTCCGTTTTCATGTTCCATTCTCAAGTGATTCACAAGGCAATTTGTAAGGTAATTGGGGAAGATGTGTTGTCTCCAAAGTCAATGAAAGTTCTCTTCCCATCTCAAATGGTTTCAAATTTTATTTCCAATTCAATGGATCAGTTGCAGTCTGTGGATTTGTTAATGTTACTTGCAAACAAGGTGTTTTGTCCTCAATATATCACGGGTAACAAACTAATGTTGGCTTTTCATAAGTATGATTTGTGGGTGGGGTGTGCTTTCATGGGGAAATTTGTTTCCTCGCCATTTTATTTTGGCTAAACACAAACAGAAGATGGTGTATGACAACATCAATAAGGATTTGGAGAGGCATAGTTATAGGTTTGTAAAAGTTTCTCTGCAAGTTGTGGCTAAGGGTTTGGGCTCTAAACTTGAGGCTAATGTCATAGGGGTTGTCAATGCCTTGCTTGATCTTTTGGGAACTCCCAATATTCCCCTGTGGCCTCCATCTCTTGTCGATGTGCCACTTCATCAGTCGATTGTTTATGATCTAAATCTGCCACCTTCAGTGGACACTCCTCCAAGCAGAATCCATGACTCTCATGCAGATTTTCCCGCTATGGTAGTTGACCCTTAGAAAAAGGATAATGATGGCTGGGTTTTTGACATTCCTAATGCTCCTCCAGTTGGTTGGGAGGATGCTTGGGGTTTTTCCAATGGTCTCTTAGACGCTCACCATTTCACTACAGTGGATATGGAGGATTGAGTGGCTGCTAGTTGGTTTCTGGAAGTGTGGGTATTTTTTGGGCTACTTGTGAATACTACGCTGCATGCATCATTTCAGTTTGGTTTTTGAGCATGCAACTTGCAAGTATTAATAAGTGGATTAATGTTCTTTGGCCATGTAGTTATACAGATGTACATTTATGCATTTATGTAATCAATTGTATTTTCACTTTAGGTAGGTATTTTCTATGCTTCTATATATGTATCTGGCAAGGATTCTGGGTTTTCTTCAATGGTTCTTTCCCACTTGAATCTTTGAATTAGTTTATTATTAATATATAGTGGCCAGTCCACTTTTGTTTTAAAAAAAAACATTGAAATCAAACAAAGTTGCAAATGTTTTTTTCTCACAAAGTTATTCCTTCTTTTGAGAAAATTCCTACAATCTATTGCCTTATGACCAAGTAATTATAATTAAAATAGTAACCAAAAAAGAATAATTGAACCTAGTATCGTACGCTTATCCTCTTGAATTTTGTCTTTCAGATATTTTCTATTGTCTATGAGCTTGAATGAAACCAACATCTTCCTTTCTTCATATAACCCTGGTATTCTTGAATCCTTAAATTTTTGAGCCATCGTTATTTTAATTCTTTGCATCTATCTTCATGGACTACTCAACCGCTTTACCATTCTAATTTTCATCAAACCCAATATCGGTCAAGTGATGTGTCATGATCTTTGACTGCTTATGATCTCATAAGATTTTAGTTCTTTTTCCAAACTTCAAATATAGTTGACTATTTACTTTCTCAAAATCCTTTCTCAAGGATACAACTTCTGCTTCAATCTTTCTTTTATTTTTAATTTGTTTGTCTTCACATCTTCTATCGTCTTTACTTATTATATTTGGATTTTCAGATTTATGATTGACTTCTCTACTCTTTCAAGATTTTTTTTATAATTAATATTTGGCTTTCATATCCCCCATAAAATTCTTAATTCTTTTGATTTCCTTGTCAACACAATATCAAGCCTCCACGAGATGCACCTCATCATCTTCACTCCTGAAATTCACATTTTTTATTGCCTCTTGAAGTCTCTAACACCACAAACATATCTCTTTGGTATAGGTACTTAAATTTCCATTTAAAAATACCATTTACAAAGAATTAATAATCTAGTAGTTTGTTAAATTATTAATTATGACATGGTGTATGCTTTATAAATCATATCATAAACATAAGGTTTTATAATCTTATATCATGACAATTTTGGCATTTGATGAAGACGATCTGAGTTTTGATCATATGTGTGTAATGTGGTGTTTTCATTGCTGGAAACATGATAAACTAGAGGCATGAGATCAGATTTACCAGTGGTGTTGAAGGATCAATTGATGAATTGACTAAGTGTTCATTCAACCAGGAAGAAGACAATATACATGGAACAAACAACTAGATTTGGAGTTGGAGATTGAGTTAAGTTGTGTGATCATACACTTGACATATACAGAAGCATATACTACTACATCTATGATCACATCAGTTAGTTTGAATATTGGATCAAGTTATTGATGATTTAAGTGATATTGGTAGAAGAACAGAGGAGAGGCAGAGTCTGTTTGGTTAAATAAGTCAACCAATAACTTTAATATTAGAAATGTTTGATTTATGACTTGATTAATATTGTGTTGACTTTATTGAGTTGACCAATGTGTTTTGGCATGATAAAATTTTATTTTTATGTAGGTGGGTAAAAGGTTTTTTTGTGATTAAGGCCAACTTTGAAACATTTATTAGAAAAGAAGGAAGAATTTGAGATTTAAAGTTAAGAAGATTATGTTTAGATGACGCGACAAGAGATTGTGATTGTGTGAAGTTGTTGGATGTTAGAGGAGGTATTGTGAGCTGAATTGAAGTGTGTCTGTCAGACAGGAAGTGTAATTTTTAGTCTATTATTCTTGGGTATTTCTCAAGGCAATCCCTAACTGGATTGTAGCTTAAATCCTTTAACAAGGTCACTCCTAATAGGGTGAGAAGGATATTTAATAGGATTATAAGTGTGAATCTTCTAACAAGGTAACTCTCAAAAGGAGTTTTAAATACTTTAACAAGGTATTTCTTAACATGGCTTGCATTAGCTCTTAACTGGGCTAAAGATACTCTTAACCAGGTATTTCCCTTAACAGGGTTCTGTAATTTCTCGTAACAAGGAAGATTTCTTTGGTGCACTAGTTAAATTTGTGGGTATCATCTTACATGTGAAATTCTCCTCTAACAAGGGTTTCCATGGGGAAAATCTCATATCTTGAGTTCATTTTGTGTGAATTCTTTACTTGCTAAGTTTCTATATAGTATTCTCTTTTGCATGTTGGTTATTGTGGAAGCTATTAAAGGAGTAACTCATTTTTGTGGGTGCAATGATTCATCCTCCCCACTCTTAGTGCCTAAAGACTAAAAATTGGTATCATATCCTAGTTCCCTTGAAGAATCCTAACAACTTGGGTAGGATCCTTAAGGAAAATGTGGAGGGTTTGTTGAAGCACAAGAAGCAACTGAAAGAATTGGGGTTTCTCATTGAGGAAATGAAAAGAAAATTGAAGCAGCCAAGAGCTAAAAGACAAGAGCTCGTTGAGAAATTAAGTGAGAATCAAGACTACATTGAGTAATTGTCTGAACAAAGTGGATCTGATGAATCTGAAGCAGCCTTGGCAGAACTGTCACAAGAGAATGAGAAGCTGCATAAGGATAGGAAGAACATCCAGATAGAACTAGAAGCTTTTTCAATCAGATTGGGTCAAGAAATGGATGAAAGGAAGGTTGTAGAAGAAGCAATGACAATTGTCGAGGAATCCCTAAAATCTAAAGTAGATGAGCTTTTCAGATCTAAAAAAGAGGTTGGTACATTGCATGCACATTTACATGAGACAAATAAAAACATACAAGAGACTATTGAAGGGAATCAAGAAGCCCTAAGGAAAAATGAGAATCTGAGAAATGAGAATTAAAAACTGAAAGGAGAATTGAAGAATGCTAATGATCTTTTGAAGAAATTTAATGAGATCACTGTGAAAATTGATGAGAAGATAAGGAATCAAAGAAGGAGAAAAGATACCACATGCCTTGGATACACCGATAATACTACTTTTGAAGTTGGTGAATCTTTTGGAACAAAGGATATCAAGCATCAAGGAAATTCTTCACGAAAGGTAACACAAATAAATTCTAGTAGGAAAGCCTACAAACTTGTATGTTTCAATTGTCATAACGTAGGTCAGACTGCAAATGTATGTAGGAGAAGGTTTGCAAATAATAGTAGCACTTTTGATGAATATTTCTACAAATGTAATAAGTATGAACATGCTACTTATGATTGTAGATCTAGATCCTATAGTATATCTAGTAGCTTTGATGGTTACTATTTCTACTACAAGAAATATGGTCACAAAGCTGATGAGTTCTGGTCAAGAGTTATCAATCAAAGGTCACCTGTGAACCAGAAAAGCCCTTACCAAAGAGAGACAATTTGATGTCACATGCTCAATCTGTGGTAACTATGGATAAATGGTTAATGTGAATTACAAAATAAGGACTGCAAGAGGTAATGTTGGACCATGGAGAACAACTGGTATGACAAGCTTTCATTGTCACAAGATTGGACATCTAGCAAGAAATCACAGGTTAAGGAACCAATCGGTAACTAGTCAAGGAATCAGAAGGAGAAGAAGATTGTGAATGTAGAAGAAGTTGGGAAAGAGATGAACAAAAATTGGAAGAATAAGGAAGATAGTAAGACATAGGAGGAATCCACATCTCCATCGGGTGTGGGAAATTCATCATCAAACTAAGTATTCATGTAGCTCAGGGGGAGAAAGTATTGTTGGATTTATCTTTGAAACCTCTATAATTGGATGGTAAGATCTATTACCAGTTTTAGATGCAATAAGGTCTTTTGGAGTGTAGTATGAATCTTTTTTTAATTACATGATGTTTTGATAACCAGTAATGATTTTTTGGGTCAATTGGTGAAAAGGTAAATCCTATCAGTACTTGCATTTAATGTATGTGTGCGAAGGTAGATAAAAAGGTTATTTTGGTTTTCATTTTCACCTTGCACATTGTGAAATTTGTTGTGGAGTGAAATAAGAATTGTTTGAGTCATTTGCAGAGATCCAAGAGATAAGGAGAGATTTTTTGTGTTGAACTGGAAGAGAAAATCAATTGGTTGTTGTCGTATTCTTTGGGAAAGAACCCTAGTTACAAACTGTTTAAGGTATTTATTTGATAGCTACACTTGCAGTTACATATTTAAGATGTCTACTCCCAAATTTATAGATATTACTGAGAGACCACAACCGAAGTTTAAGAAACATCCATTTAAATCTATAGAAAATGATATAGTGGGTTCCCTAACTAGCATGCCCTATGGTGTTCTACATGTAGAGGACGTTAGAGATTTTACTCACTATATATTGGAAGACCTAGGATAAGGGGAAATACAAGAACAATATAAGACATTATGTGATGATAAATTAGTGTTGAAAGATGAGCACAAACACATAAAAAATAAAGGTTTTCATGACACAGCTAGTTACCACGATAATTTTGGAGATGATCAGGATAGGTATGTTCTAAGAATAATCCAAGACCAGTTTATGTGGCTAGACTGATGACATAAAATCAGAAAGGAATCCATTCATGTTGTAACTGGTCTTTTCTCAACCGATGATGTACTTGTTCTTTGCACCATTCCAAAATAATAAGTGATTAGATTGACTAAATCTAAGTGGGATGGTCGTTCAATGACTGTGAATGATATAATAGATAAAGAGGTGAAGTATACATCTATGGTTATTGGCTACAAGGTGTATCATTCTAGTAGGTTGAATAGTATACCCGGTGGTGCTATTCATACTGCCCATTTGATGATAAAGGAAAATGAAGACTATGACTTAGCTGAAGTCATGAGAGAACATTTACCATTGAATATAGAAAAAATGAAAAAGGATAGAAGGGAAAAGTTCAAGTATGGTCAGGTAATCATGTGAACAACATGTTCAACAAAAAAACAAAAAAAACATGTTCAACAATAACAACAACAAGAATATGTTCCACAACAACAATAATATGTTACATAACAACAACAAAAACAATATGCTTTGCAACAACAACAACAACAATATGCTTTGCAACAACAACAACAACATATAGCGCAACCTCAAAAATATGTGCTTCAGTATGCGCCACAACATAGAATGTTTGCACCAAGATATCAACAAAAAGTATCTCAACAACAGTATGTGCCACAAGGTCAATAGTATCTAGCTCCACCAAAAATGCAACAACGAGTTGAGGATCCTCAAAAGTATTTGAGACAACAAATGACAACAGCTAAAGATATCTCTTTAGAATCAAAAAAATTAGATACTCCTGACTGGACTCATTAATATAATCATTACCCAGTAGTTCACAAACAAAGACATTGTTCTGATACACATGATAAAGTTACAAAGTCTTCACATAATGAAGATATAGTTTAAAAAATCCAATGGTTATAGAAGCAAGTTAATGAGATACAATTCAAGGACAAGAAGACACTTTATATGGAAGTAGATCTAAGTCCTAATCCATTTGACGAGAGTTTATATATGTCTCCTTTCCCAAGAAAATTTGAACTCCCAAAATTTGAGAAATACAAAGGGAAAGGTAATCCAATTGATCACATTAGAGAGTTTTATACTTCTTGTATCAAAGGTCATCAAGATGACACATATCTCATGAGTCTTCCATTGAAGTCTCGGTGGAAAAGCAATGGAATGTTACTCTAAGTTACCAGGAAATATAAGATCATGGAAGGAATTGGTAAATAAATTTATCTCTCACTTTGTGCTCAATATATCAAGAAAAGTTACATTAACCAATTTTCGCACAACCAAACAAAAAGTTTGAGAACCATTTATGACATTCCTATCATGATGGATAAATTTGGTTAGTCAATGTCTGGTATAGGGGCACCTCCCAAAGACAAGAAGGGTCATATGACCTATAAGGTCATTAAATTGATGTAATATGGCCTTGGATCCATTTGATGTAATAGGATTAGTTACAAAGTTGACAAACATGTAATGTTGCATAAAATGCAAAAATGATGTAAAAGTGGTAAAATGCCAATATTTTGACACAATAGGCCTAGAGGGTTGGGAATAGGTCTTGGGATAAATTTAGGAGTTTGGAAATGTTATTAGGGTCCTAAAAGGAAAAAATCCAGAGTTATAGGGTCTTAGGGATTTATTTAAATAAGTTTGGAAATTTGAACATTTGAATCCAAACGGCCATGAGGAAGTTGGAGGGAAACTCCAAAAATGTGATTAGTTTTTTTGTTAAGAGATCTAAATACCTTGGGTTAGTTAGGGAGGTTGAAGGAATTGTATGGGAAAAGAGGACAGGAAATGAGGAGGATTGGTGAAATTGTACGGACTGTTCCAAATTTTGAACAATAAAGATTGAATTTCTTGCATTGTTGGATTCTTTTCTATGTTTCCTTGATCTCTAAGTTTTTAAATGCGTTAATAAAAGTCTGAATATCATTTTGAAGCACTTTAGATTCATTTTTTCAATAAGTTTGCATCCTTTCCAAGTGACTGTTACATAACAATGTTTTGAATTGCATTGAAATAAGGATGACATAGTTGGATCCATCCACAATCTGTGGTTACTGTGGCTGTGGGATGGATCCAACACTTGTATAATATGTAATTAACCCTAAATGTGTAAGAGTTTAATGAATTTTTAGGGTAATTACCAAATTGTGCAAGGTGACAAGGTGAAAGGTGCATGAAGTAAGGGCCATGGGTATAGCATCAAAAGTTTGGCCTTAATGAGAGGGTATTTTTCCTTTGGATTATGTTAGGAAATGTTAAGGGAATAGTGTAGGATCAAAGAGTGGATCCCAAAAGTGAGTTTTAAGCCATTTGTGAGGAAGTGTAATGCCCAAAAATTTCCACTAAGAAAACTAGACAATTTAAAAAAAAAAAAAAAAGAATATATATATAAATGTTCCTAGAGCTAGAGATAACCTAATAGCCCTACCCAACTATGATAGTACACAAAGATAGTTTAATGTGAAGAAATTAAATAGTGATTTACCATTAGGATGAATGTAGGACACCATTAGTATTAGTAGTTTAATACAACTATTCTTTTAACTATTTTCATAACCATTGATAGATTGTATACAAATTATTAACTAAATTGATTTACAAGAACTTTCATTCCCTAACCTAACCAACCTAGGTAACTTTATGCTTTATATCACTTTTATTAAATTCAAAGAACACTCTTATTATTATATTTTTTTTATACCTTTATATACAAGTGTTTAAGTTGTAATTAATTACTAACATACTTAATTTATACATAATTATAATTTGAAATTGCATGGCAAGTAATTAATATTATTTATAAATTTTTAGAATAGAAGTTTTCTAATTACTTTAAATACTCACAAATTTCACACTTGCATTCCTTTATCTCTCTTTTAAAATTTGACATTGAAAGATATTTATTTACATTTAAATATATGTACGAATTACTTAAAATAAATCATTTTTTCTAAAAACAAAATCATCATCTCCACTTGTTTAGGAGGAAAAATAGGAAGAGTAAATAATGCTTGCGAGAATGGATTACATTTCCATCTCCCTTTGTCTAGGAGCAAAAATAAGAGATAATATAATGGTAAGATTTTCAATCGTATTTATATAATTCTTTCCTAACAAAGAGCAATAGTAATACCATTATAGTAAATTTAATATTAACATTTGTATGAATAGGGTAATAATTAACTCATAATTAATATTCATAAAAAAGAGACATTAGAAATTATGAATCTTTCAATTCTCCATTTTTTTTACCACATCCTCAAATAAATTGTTATTATTGTTATTAAGCATATTTATTTCACAATGCATATAAGATTGTCCAATATATTTATTTCTTTATTTTGGAAAGAATTTCTTAGCCCAATTCGAACCAATATTAGGGTTGCATCTTATTTTAGTAAAAGTTTAATTACCATGCACATCACATTAGTAAATTCTAATTGACCTCCCAAAATTAAGGCATTTAGAACTTGAAATCAATCATAATTCCCTAATTCACTAATTTTGCATTGGTTTTATTGTTTACCTACATGAACATTAATATTAGATTTATTACCACATATTAAAATTTTACTTCCTCCTTTTTTTTTGAGCTGTGACGGGCCTTATTATTGTTCCCACGAGATATAATATTAAGCTAGCTTTGGTTCTATAAATTATTCTTTTATTTTAAATTTTAAGGTTTGTACTGTGCAATGGCTTGCCGCTACGCATATCTTAGTGCATGATGATTTATATTTACAGTAAATGAAGATAGAGAAATGATATAAAATGGGCCGTGCAAGGAGTTTATAGATGCAGTTATCTATGCAATCAGACTGCAGTTATCTATGCAGCTAGACTGTGCAATGATCTTTTTGTGGTGGCTTCATCAAATAGAGGGAAGGCATTACAGTAATGGTGTCACATCTAAATCTGGTGCTCACATAAAGCAGACTTGACTACTCTGATTAATTTACTACATATATGGTTACCATTTGAGGTACTGCCAGAAGGCTACATGCCTATCAAAAGTACCCTCGTTGTTATTAATTGTGAGCCACCTGCGACCTACTCTAAACTGATCCTCCAAGTAAACTATGAGAAGACGAAGACCATTTACATTAACTTTCTGTGCAGAAAAGAATGGAAGGAGGATTGTTGAGAAATAGGCGTACAGTGAACTGAATCATGTTGTGCTTCTTTGAAAGTATAGTTCACCACAAATATATCATTTTCTGGTTGATAGCTACGCTAATTTTAATATTATACACAATAATATAATAGATAACGTTGGGAGATCAATCAAGATTTATCAAGATTCTAGTCCAACAATTTACGATCCATCAATACAATTCATAAATACTGAAATAGTATAATGCAATTTCTAAGCATGTAAATTTTTAAGTGGAGAGAAAGCCACATAAAGAGATAAGGGATTTCAGGATGGGCGGATTAAAGACGGTGAATGGTCATATTATATCATATTATAATATTCCCAGTCTTCACTTTAGTTTTTCTTTGGAGATACAGATAACCATGCAAAGCCTCATCCAGAGGAAAATGACATCAGATTCGATGTGAATCGCTATATATACCTGTTTACACTTCCTTCTCCTCTCATCTCACATTTGATTTCATCTGAGTATATGTCCGGAAGAGCTTTGAACAACAAGGCAATCTTTTTTTTTGACGTTATCAATACAACTATATGGTATTATAGAGGCGCAATAAAATACTATCTACCTGTCCCCTATTGAAAGTTGCATCGGTCCACAAACCTTTGTGGTCGCAGAGTTCGTGGCGTATTTGGGTGTTGCAGCGCACGTTCTAGTTGTAACGTTTGGTGCAACGAATCCCTCTCTCTCTCTGCATCGATACCCTTCATTCGAACGGTGCCCAGTGATACTACATAAATGACAGTGATAGCAAAGCTGAAAGAAAAGTACAGGTGGAGGGATGTGACGTTTGTGAATGTAGATGGCGATTTGGGCACGGGGGTCATTCCTGCCTTAAACTACGCCTTACGAGAGGTCAAGGGAAAGATCGTTTACAAAGCTGCAGTCGCTCCCAAGGCTGATATATATGCAATGTGAAGGGTTCTTGAGAACAAGCTGAAGCATCTGGAGTCTCAAGTATTCATTGTGCATAAAATATTTCAATAAAGTGTAACTGGTAGGTGTCGAGCCAAAATCATGCTAGTTTTCTTCTAAGTCTATCTCAAGGAGTCTCTAGGTCATTTTAAAAATGAGAACAAGGTACCAGATAAGGCGTCAGGTTGCATTACCTAACTGTGCACCCAAAATGTTGTTCTCTACTATGAATGAAGCCCATATTGGGGACAACTATATAGATGTTATAGTTTTCTTAGTTCTTACATCATTTACTAGATCGGGTGACCAGTTCTCTTCTAGAGTGTTCTATACTCTGATAAATAAAATCATTTTCAGAAGTCACCCCTAGCCGCTGCTAATTCTATTAATTCCATTGCATTTATTTACTTATAAAAGTGCCAATGAAGTTAAGGCTAGGTTCTAAATATTTGATATTAGGTTAGTAAGTTCATTTAAACACAAAAAGAGCATAATGGCTCTCTAATCATTAACATGGTCCGTATTATGAATTTTTTGAAAGGGATTTACAACATATTGTAATGGCTGGATATAGATAAAAAGAACAATTTAATTATACTCTTGGTAATTATCAGGATCTATAATAAGAGATATAATTGATTATTCCAGTAAATTCTGAATTAATGTTATTGACTCACCATGTCCATCTAAATAGTCATACCTTTTTTTTTTTTTTTTTTTTTGACACCATGCAAACCTCAATCCAATACTTTAAAAATTACTCTTAAATTACAATATTTGTGATATATCTACGATTCTTCATACAAGGATAAAATGAAATTAAAATCACAATAACATGATCTATTATACAAAAAAGATTACATGTAGTATATTGAAAACTTTTCTTAAAACCTATTCCTCAAGAACCATAATGGTTGGAATTTTATAAAACCATGGAAAGATGCAAAAGAAGTCTTGCTCTCCTCCCATCCAAATGGCATCATGAGACCTCAAGGATCCTAGCCAACCCCCAAGAAAGTAAGGATATGCTGCACCATTAAGATTCATGATGAGAGCTTATTTTTCCATATCACATTTACTCCTATCAAAACAAACTTTATAACATCCTCTATAACAACTACCTTGAGGAACAATACCTGGAAAAGAAATTTATGCTAAAACCAAAAAAATGAAGGAAGAGATAACTTATCTTTCTAGGAGCATAATCTTGACCTCCACAACCATATCCAAGAACCTCCATTCTTTTACTCTATCCTCTTCCACCAGCTATGAGTTCTCCAAAAAGAGAAGTGGGCAATGCCTTCTCTTCATTCTTCCCAAGATATTTACGAATCCCCCTCCCCAAACCACTTTCCCCAAAGCCCCATCTCGCCACTTTCAGAGAAGTGACTTTTTGAAGGGTCATGTCAAGGCCTAAGGACAATCTCACATGTTGAAAAGGTCCCCAACCCCAAGGTATTGACCCTAGGCACCTATTTTTTCTCCTAGACAAAGGGAGATGGAAATGTAATCCATTCTTAAAAGCATTATTTACTCTTCCTATTTTTCCTCCTAAACAAGTGGAGATGATGATTTTGTTTAAAAAATATGAATTCTTTTAAGTAATTCTTACATATATTTAAATGTAAATAAATATCTTTCAATGTCAAATTTTAAAAGAGAGATAAAGGAATGCAAGTGTGCAATTTGTGTGTATTTAAAGTAATTAGAAAACTTCTATTCTAAAAATTTATAAATAATATTAATTACTTACCATGCAATTTCAAATTATAATTATGTATAGATTAAGTATGTTGGTAATTAAATACAACTTAAACACTTGTATATAAAGGTATAAAAAAAATATAATAATAAGAGTGTTCTTTGAATTTAATAAAAGTGATATATAATCTTAAGTGATATAAAGCATAAAGTTACCTAGGTTGTTTAGGTTAGGGAATGAAAGTTTAGCCTTAATGAGAGGGTGTTTTTCCTTTGGATTATGTTAGGACATGTTAAGGGAATGGTGTAGGATCAAAGAGTGGATCCCAAAAGTGAGTTTTAAGCCATTTGTGAGGAAGCCCTAGTTATAGGATTGATTTGGTGAGGGTTTGTGATTTGGGGTATGTGCAGAGGGTCCATGGCCTAAAGGATACCAAAATAATCAATTTTTATCTATTTCTAGATACCATGGTAAGTGGAAAGGTCAGGAGATACATTCATGGTAGGGTTGCTTTGTAATCTGGGCTATTGGGCCTAGGGGTGAAAACCAAGACAATAGTTTTAAAGGGAGATGTTCTAAAGAAAGTGTGCTTGTTTTAAACATATATTTTGTAACTTGAAAGAGGGTATTTGGATCCCTATTTGTTTTGGGGAGTCGTTTGGGAAAGTTTGGAGAAAAATACAAGTTTATCGATGGATAAGGTTAGTAGGATATTCCTAAGAAGAGAAGTTTGGTTGTGGGTAGATAACCACTAAAATTTAAAAGTTTGGATATGGGAGACATAATGTTTAAAAGGTTTTGAGAACCTTAGAAGGATTGGGAATACCCATCAAAGGAGTTTAGGGTGTTGGGATGAGTAGTTAGAGGAAAATCATGGAGCATGAAGCATGATAGGGTGAATAGGTATGAAGTTGTGAGAGAAGAACTAAGGATGTGGAGCCTAGGGTGGTACAAGATGATGAATTTGTCCATTGATAGGTCTAGAGTGGAGTGTGGGTTGGGTCCTGGTATTGATCATTTTTTGAAGAGAGGAATCAAGTGTTGTTACAAAACAAAGGGGAAAATTATCATCCTCCTAAGAAGATTACAAATCCACCACTAACCTCTGCATCAATTGGTATTAGAGAAAGGCAATAGGTCCTTGCAGGTCATAGAATGAATATTTGAAGGAAAAGAATTTGAAGCCATCATGGATGAAGATTGGGGTATGAGAAACAATCAGAGGTATTCACCATTTAGGACACAATGCAAGTGCAATGGAAAGGTTTGCAAAGTTGTTATTTCCAGTGGTTCTATTGCTAATCTAGTTTCAATTGAAATGGTTAACAAATTGGATTTACAGAGAATAGAAAATGGTGTACCATATAGAGAACAAGGATTGAAGTTTGGAGACTGGGTAAATGTGAAGGAACAAGCCTCTATTCCTTTCACCATTGGCTCATACAGGGATATCATATTGTGTGACATTGTGCCCTTGAAATATTGTCATATGATCCTTGGTAGAGAATGAAAGATGGAGAAACACACCCTACATGATGGGGTAGAGAACATATATACCTTCATGGAGGATGGAAGAGAGAAACCATTAGAGGAAGATTGTAGAAGTGATTGATGCTGAAGAAAGCAAAGGTAAGAGTCATGAAGATGAAAAGGGAATTCAGATTGGGATAGTCTTATGTCCTTTTCAAGATGCAAGGGAGCAAAGCATCCTTATAAAGATTGAAGAAAAGGCCGAGGAGGAATCCTTACAAGTGGAAGAAGATGAAGTATTTGAGTGCCAAGAAGGATTTCATAGCAGAGATAAGTTGGAAGAAGAGGTCTCAAGGGTGAAAGGGACCATGAGGAGTGAAGAGTTGAGGCTCTTAGATACAAATAAGAAGAAGGAAGCCACAGATTTGCATGTGAGGGTGACAAAGAGAGTTTCTTGGCCCATAAAGAGGCTATTTGTAGAGAGGAAGATGTTGAAAGAAGAACCTACTGAGGGGTTTTAAGAAGAAGAAGATGGTGATGGTTGTGAAGAAACCATACAAGAGGCTGAGGGTATCAAGGAGATAAGTCTACAAGGACTTGATGAAGGGACATATTTGTGGAAGGAGTTTGAAGCCATAAAAGTTAAATGGAAAAACAAAGTTTAAGCAGTGGAAGGATGTCCAAGTATAGGGCTAATGTATGGAGAGGATGCAATAGTAGTCTCATAGGTAGACACTAAGGTTGAGGAGGAAACATTGAATGGTCATGAGGAGACCATGATGAAATAATTTTTTCCAAGCATGGAGATCTAACAAGATGAGAATCAATTTGATGAAGAATTGAACCAAATAGATGTTTTGGTACAGATGGAGGAATGGAATTTTCTTTTTACTAACCCTTTTATTGCAAGATTGTAGGGGTTCTATATGGATGATTATGTGGAAGTGAACCATTAAAACATGGAGATGCATGATGCAAGACTGAGTACTTGGAATGAGTACATGTGGATTAAGGATAGGTGCAAGAAGCCACCAAAGAGAAGAAAAAGTTTTTTTGCAGAGTACAAACAAGCACTGCCAAAGAATTGGAAGACAAGGAACATGACAGTGGAATCTAAAGGGACTTGGATTATTTTGGACCCCAGGAGTATGGTGCAGGGGCACCCCTTGAAGACAAGAAGAGCCATATGACCTATAAGGTTATTAAATTGATGTAATATGGCCTTGGAGCCATTTGATGTAATATGAGTAGTTACAAAGTTGACAAACATATAATGTTGCATAAAATGCAAAAATGATGTAAAAGTGGTTAAATGTCAATATTTTGACACAATAGGCCTAGAGGGTTGAGAATAGGTCTTGGAATAAATTTAGGAGTTTGGAAATGTTATTAGGTTCCTAAAAGGACAAAATCCAGAGTTATAGGTTCTTAGGGATTTATTTAAATAAGTTTGGAAATTTGAATATTTGAATCCAAACGGTCATGAGGAAGTTGGAGGGAAACTCAAAAAATGTGATTATTTTGTTTTGCTAAGAGATATAACTAAATTTTTTTGGTTAGGGAGGTTTAATTAATTCTATGTGTGCCTCGAAGAATGATCGTACGGGTAGAGAGGACAAAGAATCAGGAGGATTGGTGAAATTGTACAGACTGTTCCAGATTTTGAATAATAAAGATTGAATTTCTTGCATTGTTGGATTATTTTCTATGTTTCCTTGATCTCTAAGTTTTTAAATGGGTTAATAAAAGTTTTAATATCACTTTGAATCACTTTAGATTCATTTTTTAATAATTTTGCATCGTTTCCAAGTGACTGTTCCATAACAACATTTTGAATTGTATTGAAATAAGGATGACATAGTTGGATCCATCCACTTATTGTGATTGTTGTGGTTGTGGGATGGATCCAACACCTTTATAATATGTGATTAACCATAAATATGTAGGAGATTAATGAATTCATATGGTAATTACCAAATTGTGCAAGGTGACAGGGTGAAAGGTGCATTAAGTAAGGGTCAAGGATACAATAGTAGGAGTTTGGGTTTAATAAGAGTCTTTTTTTTTCCTTTGGATTATGTCAAGAAATGTTAAGGTCATGGTGTAGGATCAAAGAGTGGATCCCAAAAGTGAGTGTTTGTGAGTTTGGGTATGTGCAAAGGGTTCATGGCCTAAAGGATTCCAAAATCCTTAGTTTTACTCTATTTATAGATACTGTAGTAAGTGCAAAGGTAAGAAGATACAACCATGGTAGGGTTGCTTTGTAATTTGGGCTATTAGGCCTAGGGGTAAAAAATGAGACAACAATTTTAAAGGGAGATGTTATGAAGCAAGTGTGATTGGTTTTAACATATATGTTGTAACTTGAAAGAGGGTATTTGGATCCATAATTTTTTTGGGTAGTCCTTTGGGAAAGTTTGGAGAAAACTATAAGTTTCCCACCAGATATGGCTAGTAGGATAGACCTAAGAAGAGCAGTTTGGTTGTGGGTAGATAGCCAATGGAAGTTATAATTTTGGATGGGGGAGACATAATTTTTAAAAGGTGTTGATAAACTTAGAAGGATTGGGAACACCCATCAAAGGATTTTAGGGTTTTGGGATGAGTAGTTGGAGGACAATCATGGAGCATGAAGCATGATTGGGTGAATGGGTTTGAAGTTGTGAGAGAAGAACTAAGGATGTGGAGCCTAGGGTGGTACAAGATGATAAATTTGGCCATTGATAGGTCAAGAATGTGGGTTGGGTCCTGGTATTGATCATTTTTAGAAGAAAGGAATCAAGTGTTGTTACAAAATAAAGGGGAAAATTGTCATTCTCCTAAGAAGATTACAAATCCACCACTACCCTCTGCATCAATGTCCCTCTGATGTTACAAAAGAAAAAAAAAATCTTATTCGTTGGAAATCTTGTGCCAAAAATGATATACAAGCTAAAAATAAAATGCCCAATAACTATTCAAAAGATCGTGAAAAAAGTAATGGACAATGAAGATGCTCTTATTTAGAAAGGAATACTTAAGGCTAACAAAGAGAATAACAATGTGAGCACTTTAAGTGAAAAAACAAAATTCTGGTCTCAGAATATTTTTTTTTACAAATGATGGTGTTATTTATGCATGAATGATCAACACAACCCAAAAAAAGATCAGCCTTAAAGGACCAAACATTACAAATACACAAATGGTGACTCAAACACCACCTCAAGTGCAACCTAAAGTGCAAACAACTAATGATATGCAATAAGGTTGACAATGTCGACCGCCAAGAAATAGGGATGGAGCTCCAAGAAAATTCATACCGTTGGGTGAATGGATCCATTATGTGTTACAAAAATTTATTGAAAATATTTATGTTCAATTACCTAAGATCATAAATGAACTGGAAGTAAAACCCCCTTGGTGGGATTAAAATAAATTTTGTGACTACCATCGGTGCAAAGGTCACAAAAAAACTCTTGTTTTCAATTGAATCATTTAGTACAAGATCTCATTGACCAAGGTTTAATTGAAGTAGAACCTTTTGTAGGTTCTTCCAATAATGATCACACCATTTTCAAAACTCCTTTGTTAGATCATGAGAAGGGGAAAGCATCTAGTTCAAATTCAAATTCAAAGTCTAATTTCAATTATACCCAAACTATTCATGATTATACCATAAACCATTTTTATGACTCAGATGCACATATGTCCAGTATTACCATCAGAGACAAGATTCTTGAATGTGCAGTCACTACTTGTCATACATAGATTACTGTGCCTAGAGAACCTCCTATACCAAAGTATCTTTTGAGTATAACCTTGTCGACCAGCTTGATAAAACCCCATCATAGATTTCTATCCTTGTTGTGCACGTCCCCCCAGTATAAAGAGATCCTTGACAAAGCCTTAAAATAATCCACTATTCCCAAGTAAATTGATGTTGACCACTGCCAGGATATGATGGGGCACTTTTTGGCATCACGACATGTTACCTTTTTTCAAAGTGATGTCTCTCAAAATAGACTTGGTCTAAATGATCCCTTACACCTTGAAGTTTTTATCCATAATAGTAAGGTCGAGTGAGTCATGATAGATGATGGAGAAGGAATTAATATTTTCACCTTGAAGGTTGTCATTACTCTTGGCTAAATTGAAATTGATATTGATCTATCTAGGAAAATCACAATCAAAGCCTATGATGACGTTGAACATCCTTCCAAAGAAGTCAGTGTATTACCTATCAGGATTGGTCCAACTATTGAAAATAGATTGCTACAATTCTTGGACCTAGATCTCCCTTACAACATGATATTGTGATGCCCTTGGATCCATGCTATGAAGGAGGTCATCTCCACATGTCACCAATGTCTGAAGTTCTCCAATAATGGAGCTGAGATCCCTTTTCCAAGAGAACCTAATCCCTTCAAGTTCTGTGCCAATTTGACAGAGACTTCTGCACAATCGGTGCCTAAAAATAGGGAAGTAACATCAAATAATTCTTCCAAGTATATTTATGTATCCACTCTCACTAATATGGTCAAAGGAAAGATGAAAATTGAAGACAAATGTTGCAGAGAATATACCATGGCTCACACATTTCACATTGGGAAATTAACTCTTTCCCCCAAATCCTATGGAAATATGCAACTATTGCAGAGATAAAAACCAAAGACCACCATGCAAGTTAACCCCTCTACTACATTTACAAGTTGGGGAGGGTTGCATGAATAACATTTTTATGATAATACATCTGTAGACCTTATGGCAAGACATGTTGTCAATTAGTGTCAAAACACTTAGTCATCTAGTATTGCATGAGTGATTAGTATCACCCAAGTGATCAGTGTGACCCGAGTGACCAACATCGCCCGAGTGATCAGTATTTCCCGAGTAA
>MU223056.1:4953714-4966346 GCA_018584345.1 Thuja plicata | reverse complement strand
TATATATATATATATATATATATATAAGACATTTTTTTAATCCAAAATATGCAATAGAAGAGTATATAGCAAAAGTATATATGCAAATATGAAATGACATATTTATTAGAAGATTGCAGAAGTATAAATAACAATAGAGACTCATCCATCACAGTCAGGTGATTAGTTATAAATCAAAGGATCTTATTTAGAAAATCAGAGTTGCCTAAGAAGATCATCTACTGGTTCATTCTAACAGGTGGATGAACAAAATCCTCTAACCAGGTGGACCTAACAGTCCTTTGTAATTCTCTTAACAAAGTTGCATTACTTATTATATTGTATCAAATCCTTTAAAAAGGTGGAATTAATAGTCCTTATTGCTCCTAACAGGGGAGGTCATCAAAAGTGGTCAATGTAAGCTCTAACAAGCTAAATTTATATTGCATTACTAAATCTTGTGGGTACCATCCCCACCCCAGTTTTACTTTCTATTTGGAAGGTTTATGGGTAACCAAATACTGTGTTATGTGTTATGAATGATTATTTATTTTCTATGCATACAATCAGATTAGACAATCTAGTTAAGGTTAAAGAAGAATAATTTTTATAGGTTCCTGATTCACACCCCCTCTTAGTCACATTGCATGTAATATATTTCCAACAACATCTACCTATATTTAGATAGATAAACAAAAATAAGAACAAGAACCCACTCAGATACCTATTGAGAAGTATGGACTAGGGTTCACAATAATGTAGAGAAAAGGTTATGATGGTTGTAGTGGTCTTGGTACACAAAACCAAGGAATTGTTGAGCCTATTAATGTACAAGGACAAACTCCTAATCTGTGCCTTGGATTTAAACCTTTGCAAATTGGCTCTTCAAATGCTAAGTTGACCTCATGTGAAAATATGGATGCTTTAAATGATGACAAGGCATCTAAGGAAACCCTCCCTAAAACTACTGATTCCAATGAGTGGGAATGTATTTCCTATTCTCCCAACTCATATTAACTTGAATGTATCTTTCTTGACCCTAATGAACTTCCCGTCCAAGATGAACATGTTGATGACACTCCCCCTCCTAAGACTTGTCCTGACCCTTGGATGAAATTTTTTTGCGATCCTAATCCTAAATTTTTTGAGGACAAAGCCACTGAAAATGATGAGACCAATGCTTATATATTTTCCCTTATACCTAGTTTCCAAAACATATGCAATATTGACAATGACATCCCTTTAGTTTACCTTGAACTAACATACTGGGATCAATAAGGACCACCGAGCTTAGATTGCTTTGAAAATGATGAAGAAATAGCATAATTTTTTGAGCTTCAAGAAGGCATTCCATGTGGTGATCACAAAGAAGGATTCACTATTGATCTTTATGCCACAACATATTTTTGGGATTCAGCTCCATCTTCCAATCGCAAAAGTGAAAATAAAATAAAAAATGAAAAGAATAGGTCTTCCGGTGAAAACCAAAAGGTGCCATTAGATAGTACAAAAGTAAAAATAAAGGATGTATCCAAGGGTGAAAAACTCTCTGAGGAACCCGAGGATGGAAGATTGGACATACCCCCATAGAAAGAGAAGTCAATACTATTAATTTAAATGACAAAGGAAATCAATTTGGGAACACCAAACAACCCTAAAATCATATGTCACTTTGCAGCTTCGTTATCAAAAGAAGAAAAAAGATGAATTTGTCAGATTCTTCTTGGAAAGATGAATCAAATTTTCTTGGTGCTACGTTGATATGCCTGGATTGGATCTAGATTTATTTCTTCATCACTTTCCACTGAAACCAGGTGTGAAACCAGTGAAACAGAAGTTAAGAAAAATGCATCCTCAAATAGCTCTCCTAGTAAAGGAAGAATTGAAAAAATTACTAGATGTTGTTTCACCAAACCAGTCACCTATGAAGATTGGATTTCTAATTTAGTCCCTATTAGAAAACATACTGGGGGCATCAGAATATGCACATATTTTCAGGGCCTGAATCAAGCATTCCATAAAGATGACTTCCATTTCCAAATATTGACATGATAGTAGACATGACTGCTGGATATGAGATGCTATCACTGATGGATGGTTTCTCCGGTTATAATCAAATAATAATTGCTCCTCAAGATCAACCCAATACAACTTTAACTTGTGCTTGGGGAACGTACTATTGGAATGTCATGCCCTTCGGTCTCAAGAATGCTGGAGAAACTTATCATAGATAAATGACTACTATCTTTGATGATTTCATGCATACACTAATGGAATACTATGTTGATGATCTACTATGAAAATATGTTACAAGAAAAGATCATTTGAGCATTCTTGGTAGAATCTTTGAGAGAATGGAAAGTTACAAGCTCCATTTAAATCCAAAGAAGTGTGTTTTTTGAGTGGTTTTTGGAAAAATCTTGGGTTACATTATTTATTGTCAAGGCATTGAAGTAGACCCTAAAAAATTAAAAGCAATATTGGAAATGCCTCCTCCAACTACTATAAGGAAACTAAGAAGTATACAGGGAAAGTTAAACTCTACCTGAAGATTCATTGCATAATTGTTCGATAAGTGTTTGTATTTTCAACATCTTCTGTATAAAGGTGTGACTTTTAAATGGAGTGAGAAATGTGAGAAATCTTTCTAGAAACTGAAGGTATATCTGATTAATTCACTGATCTTGATGCCTCCTATTCTGAGAAATTGATTCATTTTTTATATTCTGCTATTGAAACTGCACTGGGAGCCCTACTGACGCAACATAATGGACACAGAAGAGAAAGATGTGTTTAATACATAAGTAGAACACTTGTGGGGTGTGAACTAAATTATTCACTCATTTAATGAGCATGTCTTTCTATGGTTTTTGCAACACGAAAGCTAAGACACTACATGCTTCATCATAAAACTATGCTCGTGTCATGAATTGACCCACTAAAGTATCTTCTAAGAAAATAATCTCTCACAGAATGCGTGGAAAAATGGGTAATGATACTAAGTGAATTTTATATTGAATATGTAGACCATAAAGAAATCAAAGGCTAGGTAATAGTTGATCAACTCATAGAAGTGCCAGTCTAGGATGATCGTCCTTTTCTCTCATATTTTTCATATGAATCACTCTTTTCCTTTACAACATCTAATGAATGGTAGCTATATTTTTATGGATCACATACTAGAAATGGATTTGGAGTAGGTATCATGTTTGTAACTCTACAAGGTGATGTCATACCTAAATCATACATGATAACATTTGAATGTACTAAAAATATTGTTGAATATGAGGCTCTAGTCAGTGGACTCAAGCTAGCAGTTCAATAGAAAATTCAGAATCTCAAAGTGTATGGTGATTCCCAACTAGTCATCTACCAAGTGAATGATGAATATGAGACCAAAGATGATAAATTGATACCCTAAAAATAGATGACAAACTTCCTCAAGTCTTAATTTGTTACAATAAGATTTCAGCAACTTTCCAGGGTACATAACAAGAAGGTGGATGCTATGGAAACTATTGCCTCCATGATTGACCTAACACACAATGAACAAAACTATGAATATCTAGTGGAGTATTTTCTGATCCCTGCATTTGATATTCCACAATCTGAGCTTGTGTGTGAAATTGTTGGTCTCGGTTCCCCTTGGCACCAAGATATCTACTAATGGTATTACAGATTGCTGACTATTATGGTGGAGTGATAAGGAGTCATATATATTATTTTAATTGATGTCAACCAAATCTATATAGTGCAACTAAGTGACTAAAAGTCATAATATACAATAGGTAAAGCAAAGGTATAATCGGTAAAGAAGGTATACTGAAATTTGGTTAAGTACAGAAGAGCGGTAGACTGTTACAACAATATTTTGGTGATGGTCATGATGTAAACATAATTATGTAGAGTGGTCACAGCTAAAGACTCAAAAAAATCACATTGCAATGTGTTTCCAACCAAAACACATTTGATTGAGCATTGATAAAGTTTTAAGAGACACAACCACTAAGACAGGTATAAATTTTATTTTCTTGATTCACTAGTCAGTAGATCAGAGAGCGGTGAGTAATAAAGTGAATGAATTCATGTTTAATGATGTGATGATGTGGAATAAAGGTTATACATCCAATGTATTTATATTTATATGATTGATTCAAGCATTTAAGATAGATTTAAAGGGATAACATTGGAGAATAAAACACGCATTGGTTATCTTGGAGATGTAAGCTTGCATATCTTATTTTGACTTAATGTGGTCATGATAAATTATTTTATAATTCAAGATTATCAATTGGAGAAATGGTGTTGTTGTGGTAAATCAATTCGACTATCATTTTCAATTTGGTGGAAATTGTTTATTTAAGAAATCAGAAAGAGAGAGAGAGAGAGAGAGAGAGAGAGAGAGAGAGAGAGAGAGAGTTAAAATTTGTTGTTATAAGAGTNAAGAAAGAGAGAGAGAGAGAGAGAGAGAGAGAGAGAGAGAGAGAGAGAGAGTTAAAATTTGTTGTTATAAGAGTTGTTGTTAAAGTTTTTGGGTGATTAGGGTTTTATGATTTTAAGTTGAAGTTATGATCAGAGATCAAATAGAAGAGTATAGATTATAGAGTATGAATATATTATAGGATATGTTAATAAAATTAATTCTACACTCAGATCATTTATCTTGTTGCCTTCCTAACAGTTACAGCAGGTCAAATCCCTTAACTGAGTG
This sequence comes from Thuja plicata, assembly GCA_018584345.1. Lineage (NCBI taxonomy): Eukaryota > Viridiplantae > Streptophyta > Pinopsida > Cupressales > Cupressaceae > Thuja > Thuja plicata. Next base: position 4,961,656 of record MU223056.1, on the reverse strand, counting down.
AACTCTAACAAGTTCTTATTTGTAAATCCTTTAATAGGGTGACATCTTTATTGAGGTTTTAAATCCTCTAGCGAGGTATATCATATCTATTCTTATGGTACTCCTAATAGTGTACTAGTCAATTTTAACTGGTTGAACCCTCAGAAAGGGTTTTGTAGCTTCTAACAAGGCAAACTCATATACTACAGTTATTGGGCTTGTGGGTGTCATCAAATAGGGAGGAACTAGTTGTCTTGCTCCACCTCAATTGTGCTTAGTTTAGTGAACTACTTCAAAAGACACTTTCCACTCTCTGATCACTCAAACTAGGCTTCCCAATCAATAAGGATTACTCTCATGCTTAACTCCACTCTTTTCACTTCTAGCTGATTCAACATTCTCTCTATTCTTTCACAACCTTTAGAATGTTCTTGTAGGAATGGAGAAAGTATTCAATCTTGTCAAAAATCCTAATCCTCCATTGGGACTGCTTTCCCTTCCAAGCATTTCTTCATCACTTTCAAAATTTGTAGTTCTTTTAGCCTATTAGGCCTTAGGTCTCTAGTAGGTATATTTTGAGGATTTTAGAGTTATAACTCTCAAATTTGGTAAAAAAACCTCTTGAACAACCATTTTGAGCACCCATTTGGAAAACATAGAATATATTATAGGTCCTGGCTCTTCAATCCTCCATAAAGTGCCCAAACCCTAAACAACCTATATAGGCCTAATTGCATCCTTTAACTGCTCCTTGGACTTAAAATACTATCAGATGGATTCAGAGGCTCTTATCCCCATGCTTATACTTGGTTTTTATACCCATGAAACTTTCTAAGACTTTGGATATTATTTTCCAATCCACTCCTTCAATAAACAAAGTCTACAACACAAAAATCCCTAGTCGGGCTTTCACCGTGCTTGCCTAGGGCATGCTCTTAAAATATTGGGTTTAATTTTTATGACATGCCACCAAAAGGAAAATACTACACATAGAATCCACTCAAATACCTCCAATTTTCATGAATATTCCATGGTGGAGTTTTAATTTGGAGGCATTCTTTTAACCAAGACCCCAAAACTGCCAGTGAACACAATTTTGGTTCTTGATTTTTATTTAAGAAAAATAACTATACAAAAAATGAAACCACAAAGCACACAAAGGAATTAAATACCATATTCTAACTATTTACATAAAAATAAACCAGATTCAATCTATTGCACACGAGTTTCTTACGCTACAACTTGACTATGCACTATTTCTCAGAAAACTGCTAACTGTTTGATTAGAGAAAAATTAATTAAAAGGAAACCAACCTCCGCATAGTGCCCTGAGAGGTCTTATATATTTCTCCTCAAGATATTTTCAATACATGGTTCTTTCCCTTAAATACCTTGGCACAAAAATGCACTATGTTGACCAAATGTTGTTAAGCAACTTTGAAAAGTTACAAAAGTTGTTCTGGAAACTTTTTACAACTTTCACAACTTGGATTCTACCAATACATCTACCCAATCTATAGGTGCAAAATGAACTATTGAGACTCATAATTTTTTTTTATCACAAAACATCACACCCTAACCCCTATGAACTCATTTTACATGGTGTTCTCACATTCGGTCTTATATGTGCCCATTGAGAAATTTCTTGACAAAGTTACAAAAAATAACCAAAGACACTTCAAACTCCATCCTATCTCTCTAATGGACTCCTAATAGCCCTTACTCCCATCATTACCTTCACAAGGTCTCACAAGACAAAATTTTAGGGCCTATCACTTAAACCCATAGGTGCTCTTACACCACATCCCCATCGTGGTTTTTTCCCTCTTACAAGGGTTTCCATTTGAAAATTATTGTGTTATGTGTGTGAAATTTGTGGATTCTTGTTAGTACTATTTCATTCATATTTTCTTAAGATACTTAATTTATATATTTTTAAATCATTGTAATAGCTATTTGGTTAAGTGGTTGAACTAGTAAGACATCTATTTGTAGTGATTCAGTCCCCCTCTCAGTACCTATCATTCCGAACAATTGGTATCATAGCATGGGTACTTTGGTGATAAGTCTAACAACCTGAGGTAAAGATCCATTATCATGGAGGAGTATCAGTATGAGATGCAGTGAGATAATGCAAGAAAGATGATCAGGGAGATAAAGGAAAAGGTGAGGCACTCTCTTGCAAAGAGGAGAGAACTTGTTGATCAATTGAGTGAAAGTCAAGACTACATAGAAAAAATGTTTGAAGGAAGTATATATGAAGAATATAAAGAAGTTGTAGAAAACATTTTGGAAAAGAACACGAAGCTTAAAGAACACATGGATAATATGAAAAGAGAACTAGAAAGTTAGTCAGTCAGGACGTGTGAAGATCTAGAAGAGAAAAGGAGTGCAGTAGCTGCTAAGAAAATTGTTGATGATGCCCTAAAAGAAAAAACTGGAGAACTTGTCAAACTAAGACAAGAACATACCCTATATCAGAGTCAAATGTAGGATAATATTACAAAGAAATTTCAAGTATTAGTTGAGAATAAATAACTCACTGAGGAAAGAACTGGAATCTAAAAAAGAAGCAAATGAAAAATTGAGAAGATACAATGAAATCTCACAAAATCTTGATGAACAACTGAAGAGCCAACAAAGACACAGAGATACAACTAGTCTAGGTTATTTGGGAGAATAAATATTCAAAGTTGGAGAATCCTCTAATGATGAACCTAAGGAGGAATAGATAGATCAAAAGGTAGATCCAATCAATTCAAGTAAGAAACCTAAGAAACCTACTTGCTATAACTGTGGAAAGTTTGGTCATACTACAAATGTGTGTAGAAGAATACCAATAAATAGAACCTACTCTTTTATTGGTTATTGTTACAATTGTGACAATTATGGTCATGTTGTATATGAGTGTATATCTAGCAGTAGATCTAGTAGTATCTCCAATAGTGGTAACTTTGATGGATACCATTTTTCATGCAACAAGTATGGACACAAAGATGAACATTATAGGTCAAGAGTATATGCACCTAAGCCACCTATTCCATTGGGGAATAAGGTTAGAAGGGAAATAAAATTGAAAATTACATGTTTTGTATGTGGTATCTATGGACACCTAGCAGTGAATTGTAGAATGATAACTATAAGAAGTAATGCTGGTCATTGAAAATCAACCAGTAAAGCATGTTTTATCTGTCACAAGATAGGTCATATAGAGAAATACTACCGGTTTAAGAATTGATCACCTCATACATCTAAAGATAAAAAAGGAAAGTTGGTTACTGATATTGATCAAGTCAGAAGTGATATGAAGAAGATTTGGGTAAAGAAAGTAGAATTAAATTCATCTAAGCTAACTGAGAACTCCACAAGTTTAGGAAATTTGGATTTTCCATCATTAAACTACGCACATTATTTTCTTAGGGGAGCACTTAAAAGATAAATCCATTATTGATACCCTTTATCAAAAGCAGTAAAGATCTATATGCACATTATGGTGTAATTTTATATAATTTTGTATTTTGAGATTGTGTATGGACTGCACTGAGATTTCAACGTAAGATATCTATTTGAGAGTGGTTTTTATTGTTGGTTAAGCACCAACCAATGGAAAAGTGTTAATAGATGACATGTTACTATTCCTATCATTGTTGTATGCAACACCTACTTATCTAGTGGTATTTATAAGGGAAAAAGTAACTTCTTTTCACACTCTTTACTTTTCGGAAGAATTTGAAGAGTTATATTGAGCTAGTGTGTGCAAAAAGATACTTTTGTTATCAAGATCTAGTGAATATTTCATCATGGTTTTCATGGAACTCTAATATATGTAGTGAAAAATATCATTTCAATCGGTGGTCAGAATTGTGTGTTGTTGGTTGTAATGTTAGAGAATGTTAATACACCTATTCTAGTGAACATCTCTAAGGAACCTCGACCCGTGTTCAAATTGAATTCAAGAAAATTGGTGGAGACCGATATTTTTGGTACCCTCTCCAATATTCCTCATGGTGTGATGTTGATTAAATATGTTTGTTCTTACATTTATTGTAGAATCAAAGAATTGGCAGCTGAAGATATTCGAAAAGAATACAAGGATCTGTGTATCAATGGGAAGTTGAAAGTCAAGCACAAACATTTACAGGAAAAGGGTTTGACTTATGATGTGGACATTCCCAGAAAATTTCATCTTGATTGGATACATTATGTGCTAAGTAGAGTGCATGATCAATACATAAGGTTGGACAGACCACACAAGATCTCGAAGATATTGATTCATAGTGTTACAAGATTTTGAGCACAAGGTTTGGAATGCACATTAAGAATGGTGGCCACTCACTTAGTCACTGAACTTACCAAATCCAAACTAGATGAGAGAGCAATGAATATTGAGCATATTGTAGATAAGGAATTTTTTTTTGCATCTAGGGTGATAGGTTACAAAGTTTATCAGTCAAGTTGATCTAATAGTGTAACTAGTGGAGTGATTCATGCTGACTATAGAATTGTGAAGGATAATTCAACATATGATCTATGTGAGATGATAGGAAGCCAATTTATGATGAACATGGAAATTATTAAGAGAGAAAAGAGAAAATTATTCAAGTATGGAGCCCTATTGGTATGTATGTTTTTCTATGTTCAAATTTTTTTCCCTGTTAAAGGAAATGTTACATGGTTAAGGGACAAACTGATAGTTATGTAAATAAGTGAATTCATAAAGGAACTTGGTAATAACTTCAATAAGGTCATGTGGGGTTATTTCAAAGATTTTCAATCTAGAATGCATAAACAAGAAAGAATCTCAGCTAGAATTATAGAGAAATACAAGAAAGACATCTATTTTCTTGTGGACATTGATTCCTATTTTGTGCAAGTTGTGGAACTGAGGACATGTTGGATTTTACTTATGGGTTATTAAATTGAAAGTGATATAATAATTTTTCATGTTGATGAGTTATTATCAAAATTAGTAGACAAAAAGGTGCAAAGATTTGGAACTTATGATGAAGTTGTTTCTAAAATTCAAAAGGAATTGAAGAAAACAGTCATAGAGAGAAAGACTATAAGAGTGGTATCTAACTTAGAAATTTTTTTTGGAAGTGTTATGCCCTGCATCCCCGTCCCTACATTTTGTGTGCAAAATGTTGGGTCCCCCTTTTTTTCTTTTCTTTGCGGTTTTGCCTTTGTCTTTCTTTCCCTTCTTGTTTTTCTTTCTCTGGGGTTTTCTTCCCCGGCGTTGTGTCTTGTTTGTTTTCTTTCCGTCTCCCGGACTCCGGTCCCGGAGGTTGCCTTTTGTTGGGAATCAGATTCCAGACTCCGGGATTCTTTGTCGTGATGTTCTTAGGGATATCATCGCGAGGAATCCTCGGGCCCGGGGTCCGGAGGTTTTCGCCTGTCCGGAGATCGCCGGAAGGAGGAGGATTGCCTTTTACCGCGGGTATAAATAAATGTCATCTATCATTTTCACGTTTACCACAATTAAAACCTTCAAGCACTTAGAGCGAATTAAAGAGAAATTTCAAAGCGATTAACAGAGCATTTGCAGGAAGTTTATGATAATCAACGCTTAATAATTTTCAGTCGTTCTCAGGCAAGTACAAGTGATTTGTGGTGGTGATTTCAACCGATTGGAAACCCGAGCTATTGCAGAGCTCCCGTGGTAACCCTTTCTTTTCTCCACCTTCTGCATTCTCAGGTTGGTGTTCCTGTTTTCCCCTCTCTTTGGCTTTCTTTGATTTTCATTTTGCTTTCATTTGCCTGGTTTTGTTTTGTTTTTCTGTCTTGTCTGGTCCATTGTCCTTTGGTTTCGCCGCCCGTTGGTGGGTCAGCTCTGCCAAAGGGTTGTCCACCCTCTGCGCAGAGGTTGTTTCTGTAAATAGTGTAAATAGCTGTAGATAGTTGTAGATAAGTTTCTGTCTCATCCAGTTTTCCCACGGGCATCACCCCGCATTGTATATTCATGTATATATGTATATAGTTGTAAATAGTCTATGTATATATCTCCTTGTTTCTATGTATATATCCCTCAGCTCTATGTATATCCTTCTGGGTGGCTTGGCTAGCTGGTAGAGTCACCCCCGTTTCTGGTTTTCTGCCTTCAAACTCGCTTCAAGGTAGAAAACCACCTATTTGAAACTCGGCTCCCCGCCGGTTTGAAACATGTGGTTTTCTCTCTCCTCCATAAAGTCTGTCAGAACCTCATTTACATCCCATGCACGTAATCAATTCCAGCCAAGTGGCTTTCCCTTTTCGCACATTCAAACAGTTGGCTCCACCGTCATCGCCATCGCACCCATTTAATGCTAACGCACGTGGCATCCACGTGGGTTTGACAACTTGCCTTTTTATACATCTTTGCTAATGGTCATTTCTCCGGGCCTCGGGTCTCTTACCCCCCATCCATCCTGTGTCTTCGCCAAAGTGTGATAAATACCCCGGGCTCGGATGTTTAATAAAATTTTGTTTATTATGTTTTGCTTTTCGGGCATCTTTGCATAATACTAAATTTTTAGGAAGGCAAAAATCGTGGTGGTAAAATTCCCCGGACCTTGGAATGATTACTTTGATAAACATATTCTGACAGTCGCTTTGTCTCACAGGTTCCCAGAGTTATCTTACAAACATGTCTAAAGCGTCCGCATCATCTCCTCCCGGAAGCCCGAAATTACCAACCGCAACAGAAACTAGGGCAGCAACAAAGTCAAAGATGGAGAAAGCCCTAGAAAAACTTCCCCTCACCATGAAGTATGTACAGGATAATGGCATTGTGGGCTCAAAGATTGAGTCCAAGGTAAAACTGATGACCGACGCCAATGTCAGAACCTGGGCAGAAATGCAGGCCCTAGTGAAGGTAATGCACATCCAGCGACAGGCTGGAGACTAGCTCGCAATCAACGTCGGGGGTTTCAGAATCCTCCGGGTAGCTTGCTTCCCATGCTCTGTGCAATCTCCAGAGCTTATCTTAACACTGGCTGCCAACTACAACTCTTCTGTCTAGGCCATTATGCTCGCAGCTGCAGAACCCATAGGATACCCCACTCCACTAGTGTCCCTCGACCCAGTCACATTCCAGGCAGACCTGGGTATCCCGCAATTTGATAGAGCCACGATGGTTACAAGGACTAATGCCTTGAAAGAGTTTACACAACTGGAGGATGCCGCCCGGGTATACATGAATACCCATTGGCTCAAGGCTCTGAAGAGGGACCCAAAGAGAATGAAGATAGATATCCCCAGCTCTGAATTCAAGGAGAGCATCCAAATGGGGATAATAGCATTAGCCCAAGTATTTGGGCAACCTTCCGCCCAGGAGTTTGCCAAATGGAGGTACTATTTCCTCCTCGGCATCTCCACCAAGGGAGAATTCTTTGACTGGGCGACAATAATCTCCAATCATGTCAATTCCCAGTTCCATCAGTTAAACCAGAAGAAGAAGTTCTACATGTCTTCTTATATTTTCTGGGCCTTGGCCCAACAGAGGCCCCACTCCAACAGCCTACTTACAGATGGCATTCTCAGGATTGGCCTGGGACAAAAATCACCGTGGGACCATTTCCCACAGATTCAATTGGAGGCCAGCTTCCCCAGTTTTTGCCGGGTAAACGATTCATTCATTTACTACCACCTGCTCACACCCGCCCAGAATGCTGGATACTGCCTATCTACTGAGGCGATGAAGTTAGTCAGTAGTTATGGACACTACTATATCCAGTTCCAGTAGCATACATACATTAGGGTCGTCATCTTCTCCGGGAAACCCTACTTGTTGCCCAAGCATTGTGGGGACAAGATCGTGTTGTTGGAATACTACCGGCAGATAATGGAGTTGCATGCCTTCTTGGCCCTCAAGAAGGTCCCCAATCTCCCATTCCCAATTACCTATGGGAACTACACATGCAGTCTGGCCGCCGCAAAGGAGGCAGACAATGAGCTGAAGAGTTATAACTTGCAAGAGTTTTATCTG
>MU223056.1:4897075-4909874 GCA_018584345.1 Thuja plicata | reverse complement strand
GAATTAATTATTTAAACAATTTAATTGCTTTTTAATAATTAGAGGACTATAGCCATTTTAATTAAATTAAATAGGCTAGGGGAATGGGTTGAATGCAAGTGATATAGGGATTTATTTAATTCCTTTATAATTAAATACTATAGCCATGTTTGATTTTGATTTGATCTGATTGGTCRAAATTGATTTGAATTGTATGGCTATAATAGATAATATAAATCAGTGATAAAAATCACCTAGGACATTAAATTGATTAAAATAATTATGCCAAGCAGTAACAGGGTCGTTTGGACATAAATCGAGGGTATGATCACACTTAGGGAAAATAGGGTCCATAGTTGCGACAAACCAAATTCAGGTGGTTACACAAACAATTTCTCACCAAAATTGAGAGCCTACAAATTATTATAGATGGTGCAGGAGCACCTAGGAAAACTCCTAATGCTTAATCAGTTTTGGCTTGTAACTAACCCTAACCAAGTCAGTGATTTACATTTGACCTTAGAAGGTCTAGAAAGGTGTGTGACTAGATGGACTAGTAATTAGTACTAATCCAATCTAGTTTAGTTAGTTTTGCTTTAATGCTTGTTTTAGCTTAGATTAGGGAAAATGAGTCTAAATGTATCCTAGACTTAGAGGAGAAGTGGAAACTTTCTAAAAAGGCTTTAATGATGTGTATTCATCGAATGAAGAAGGATAGAGGTCCTAAAAGTTAGTTATGAGCATTTATGCAAAAGATGTTAAATGTTGTCATGACAACATTTTGCAAGATTGCAAATGTTGCATGCAACATAGAATTTTTTTTGATTCATTTTGAAATAGAGGAAGGAAATAAATGCTAGTGGTCTAAAATTATGGGAGAATCATCTTAAGATACTCCAAGGCTCATTTCCCGAGCAGAGAGGATTGTAATCAAGTTTTTGAATAGCAATAGAACTCTGGTTTTTGGTTTTCTGCAACAGTTGAAGTGTTTTGAGTTAATGAGTACTTTAATGGATTGAACTGAAAAATCTAATGTTGGATCTGTGTTGAGTAGGAAGTTTTAATAGTTTTTCATTCATTGATCAAGTTTCCTAGAGTAGATTAGATTTCTCTTGTAAATTATTTAGGAACTAGCACAGTTGCTGGGGTAGACAGAGTAGTTTTTAGTTTCATGGCTCCCCACAGAGTCCAACCATGGGAAACTTATGGGTGTGGATTAATATTTTAGGGGAGCCTATGTAAATTGTAAATATTCTAGGAGGAGTTTTGAGGAGTTGAGAAGCTATTTTTAAAGTTATGCCCTAGGCGAGCAATGCGTGTCCGGCTAGGTGTGTAACAGAGAAAGATTTGGGTGCCATTGCAAGGGTATGTTTGGGAGAAGAACAAAAAGTGTAGGTTTGGGAGAAATAGGGTCTAATAGAACCTTTTCTATGAGTTGAGGTCCTTACCAATCCATTTGGATATATTTCTAGATAGAAATCAGATGACTGTAACCAATGCACAAAAATAGCCCTATTTGACCTATATTTCAGGACAGCAGCACACAGAGGAATTAGGGAGATAAAAACTTGAAAATATCTAAGGTATTGGAAAAGGGTGTCTAAATCTTAAGTTTTTTTTAGGGTTGTTTGAGTGTTTTGAGAAAGAATCTAGAAAAACCCTCTGGATATGACTAATTGGGCTACTAGGCCTATTAGGACCAAAAGCAATGTGAATTTGGAACTCGATTGTTTTGATTTTGAAGACCAATTCAAATGGGATTTATAAGATGTCAAATGGATTTCTTAGTGATGAACATATCCCTTGTAGCACTGATGAACAAGTTTTGAATAGTTTGAGCTTGGAATCTTCGAAGGAAAGAGTATAGTGACAAGGAGCAATTTCAATGTTGGAAATCCTTCAAGGTTAAGCACAAGGGAACTAAATCACAGAATGGAGTTAGAATAGTGTTAGTATTGGAGACTTGAGACTAATAGGGCTCTAGAAGAGAAATAGGAATCCTAAGTAGACTAGGACAAGTAGAGTCCTAAGTTGAGCAAGTGCAAAGCAAACCTTGGAGCACTTCCATCAATAGGGGAGCCTAATTGAGATTGATAGAGAAAGTGAGGATACTTGGAGGAAAATAATCAATGTGCCTAAAAATGACACAAGCCCTGAGAGAATATTAGAACTCATCAACAAGCCTCACAATGAACAAAATCAAGAAAAACTAACCCCAAAGCACATTCTTATAAATGATAATGCAGATGTCAATTAAGTTGAATTGAACACAGAAGCAAGAAAATAAATGGATGAAATACCTCCTATTCTACAATCATTAGCTACAATCACCGATGTCACAAACCAAGATGTGACAATAATATATATCACTGAAGATCTTGCCAAAGAAGCAAAGGTAGATGAAGATGTTACTTCCACCTTTGAGTAGCCCAATGAACTGGACACAACAATGGATGCTGCACAAGTGAATATACCAGTGAAAATTCCATTATTGATACAAGCTATTAATATAATGATAGAAACAAGAGATATAACACCAGATCATGATGCATGCATACCCAAGGATAAGGGTGAAGAGGAACTACAAAACATAACTGATGAATATAATAAAGATGGAGAGCACAAATAAAAAAATGAAGAACCGAAAGAAAAAGATGGAGAGAAGAAAGATTAAGGTGAAGAAGAGAAGCAAGGTGATGCCACTCCTAAGGATACCAAAGGAGAAGTTGGAGATAAAGAAAAGTTTGATGTGGAGACATCCACACCAAACTGATAGGTAGACACTGAGTAGAAGCTAAAGGGCACAACACCTCCAAAACCTTCATCAAGAACATCAGACCAAGCAAGGGAACTTGCTATGGTACTGCATACAGGTTCCTCCACTACACTTTCAAAGAAGAAGAAGAAGAAGAAGAAGAAGAAGAAGAATCTAGTCACTCTAGATGAAATCATTGAAATACTAGACTATGATCCGAGGTCATTGGATCTAGAGTTACGTACAAAGTATGTAGAACTTTGTAAAGGAAAGCTATCCAAAATAAGCTTAAAAAGGAGACAAAGGATATAAAGGTACTAAAGACAACCAAGGAGATACTTCAGAAGATTGTACTTGATACAGGCATTAATAAAAATGCTTCTATCATTGATCAAATAGTCGTTCTTACCGAAGCCACCACATCACAGAATGTGGATGCAGAGAAGGCAATAGAAGAATGTGCAGAACAAAAGTACCAATACAAATTGATAGAGAAAATCAGCTAGGAAGTGGCAGAGAACAAGGTAAAGCTATTTGAACTAGTAAAAATATTGGAACCAATCATTTTAGAAGCTATAACCTTAGTTCAAAAATATGCACAATAGAGCAATTCACTAAGGAGAATAGTGAGAAGATTGCATAGATAGATGCAATCAATGCTAGTGCATAAGGTCTTACAACCACTGATAATGAAATCAAGTTTCAATATGAAAAGACTATGGAAGCTAAAAGGTTGAGAGTTGAGATTTTAGAGGTAGAAACAAAATTCAAAGACGAGGTAACCGAGCTTCAAGCTCTACTACTATCAAATATTACACTACTGCAATATCATATGACATTGACAAGACACTTGATTGCCACCCCAAAAATGTCTGTGATAGAAAACATATATGATATGCACGCAAGGATTACATTGGAGCACATGGCCCTGGAACACCTTAAGGAAAAGTGGGATAAAATGATGGAAGACATGGAGAACTCCCATTCCCACATTTTTGACAAGTTGTAAGTACTACACCTTTGTCCTTATTATCAAAAAAAGGGGGAAATAATATGTGACAAAGAGAGTGGATAAGGTATAAGGGGGAAATAATGAAAAGTGGAAAATAGTATAAAGGAAAGTGTATATACATATACATATACATATACTATACCAGAGCATATATACAGGGGGAGTCATACTGACAAGGTGATTACATGGTGTACATACTAAACATTTTATTTTTGCACATATCAGTTTTTGATACTAATGTCAAAGGGGGAGATTGATGACATATTTTACCATTAGTATACAAGGGAAAATAGTTTTAAACCATTGGTAACATCAACACCGAAATAAATTTTTACAGTAAAACTCGATAGACAACTTTACAAGGGAACCTAAAAACAAATTTTATAGTGTAACCCGATAGAGAAGGTTACAATGTAAACCGATGACACAATTTACAAGTGCAACCCAAAAATATTGAAGTGGAACCTGACAGAGTAACCCAACAGAGGAACTAGACAAATAGACAACAAAGAAACCCAACAGACATTCTATAGTGCAACTTGACATGAATACTACAGAGCAACCCAAGCACCAGTCTACTGAGAGAGATTTATTCTGAGAAATGTGGATTTGACTTACACGTCAGATAAAACACTGAAGTTTTATATTTATCTTTAAAGAATATCTTTAAATCCATTTCTTGAGGGACAAGTAAAGTAATTGTAATTTTTTAAATCAGTCTAATTGATTAAAAACATGCAAACTAGGAGATCAAGGTCAAGTTCTAAACCTTTGATTATAGAGTTAACATTGTAAATTGTGAAACTCGTTTAGGTCAAATTCAATGTATAAATATATATGTAATCAATCAGAAAAAGTGGATGTGATGATGATTGTAGTCATAGACACTTCTATGGATTAGAGATAGAGTTTTATGCAGAGGGACAACAAAAGATGAAATCAGTTACCAAGAACAAGATCCAAGGATACCGATCAGAATAGAGGCATTAATCAGTCACTATAGATGATACATCATATTGTAATCTTTAATGGATCTATAATCTACAATTCTAGATTGCATACACTCAGGTAAATAAGTATTTTTGACTACATTCTAACAAGTGTAGAAAATAGAAGAAATCCTTTGAGAAGGTGGATTTAAAAATCCTTTGTAAATCTCTTAATTGAGTGCACACTAAACAATGTTTCTAAAACTCTTAACAGAGTAGACCTTAACCAGTCTAAATATGTTACTCCTAACAAGGTAAGATCATCATAAGTGATCAAACTTGCAAGCCTTAATCAACCTCTTCTATTCTGCATATGGTGAAGTTTTGTGGGTTTCATCCCCACCATAGTTTTTACCTTCTAACAGGGGTTTTCTACGTTACCAAATCTTGTGTCATGTGTCATTACATTTCATGAATGTTTCTATGAATGTTTACATTTAAATTAAGTTTATGAATTGATATAACATGCATAAGATAAGAATAGAACAAATGGTCAGTAATGCAAGGAATTGATTGCTAAAGGATTAAGGTTAATTGACTAAAAATTTAAGGGTATTGATTCACTCCTCCCCTCTCAGTACACACCATTCCATTATTCTAACAATGAATTATAGTGTACCTGATGTACTAATTCATATGAAATAAGCTCTGACAATCTGAACCAACATGTCAAATCTTTTTTGTAGCTCGGTTGATGCATCACTAATCTATCCATTAGTGAGCCTCAGTTAGGATAACCACCCCTCACCTTTCCTCTAAGATACAAGAATGCATCCTTAGGTAAAAATTTTGTGAATTTGTCTACAATTTGTTCTTTAGTATTCACATATTCCAACCTTACTTCCTTGTCTTGAACCAATTATCTCATGAAATGATACTTTATTACAATATGCTTAGTCTCATTATGCATCAACGGTTTCTTTGAAATGTTAATAGCACTAGTGTTGTCACAGTAGCTAATATCTGGTTCTTTGATTTCCTCCTTCATACCTGACAATAGCTGTTTGAACCATATGATATTTGAACAGTTTACTATTACAACAACATACTCTGCCTCTGTTGTAGACTGAGAGATACAATTATATTTCTTTATGGTCCAAGAGACTAACCTCTTACTAAGAAATAATGCTCCACCACTGGTGCTCTTCCTGTCATCAACACTTCCTGACCAATCATCATCAGTAAAAGTCTTCAAATCAAATTTTCCTCCTTTCTTATACCATAATACATACTCTTTAGATGCCTTAATATATCTCAGAATCATTTTGATAGCCATCAAATGATTCTCTCTAGGATTATTTGAAAACCTTGCAACAATGCCAAATTCTAATGTAATATCAGGTCTAGTGTGAATCAAATATTGAATTTTACCAATCATGAATCTATAGGTAGTCTAATTTACCTCCTTTGAGTCATCATCCTTAGAAAACTAATGTCCAGTAGACATAGGTGTCCCAACTGGTCTGGAATCTTCCATTTCAAATTTCTTTAGTATCTCTTTGATGTATTTGGACTGGGTAATGTAGATACCATCCTTCATCTCATGAACTTGTAAACCAAAAAAGAATTTGATTTCACAAAACATAGACATCTAAAATTCCTTACTCATAGCTTCGGAGAATGCTTTACATAAATAATCATGTCCAGTAAATAGCATATCATCAATAAATATCTCTGCTAATAGTATCTTGTTCTGAGGTTCTTCTTTGATATACAAGATACTATCCTCATTATTTCTTTGAAATCCAATGCTTGCTAGATAATGATACAATATTTAATAACTGGCTATAGGAGCTTGCTTCAGTCCATACAAGGCTTTATGAAATTTTCAAACCATATTCCTTTTGTTAGGATCAACAAAACCTTCAGGTTTCTCAATATAGACTTCCTCTTCTAGAATTCTATTCAAGAATGTAGATTTTACATCCATTTGGTATACCTTGTGCTGTGTATGCCAGAAGAGTTATGACTCCTTCAAGTCTTGCAATAGGAGAAAATTTTTCTCCATAATCAATACCCTCTTCTTGAGCATAACCTTTACACACTAATCTTGCTTTGTTTTTGGAAACTTCACCTTTTTCATTCATCTTGTTTCTAAAAACCCACTTAGTACCAATCACATTCTTGTCTTTTGGTCTAGGTACAAGAGTCCAAGTTTTTTTATTTTCTATCTGCTCAATCTCTTCATTCATGTCTTCTATCCATCTTTCATGATTCAAAGCATCTTTAATGGATCTAGGTTCAATTTCACTAGGCAAACATGTACCTTTAATTTTGTTCCTTGTCATTATACATTCTGTCTGATCTCCAATTATTTTCTCAGGTGCATGATGCCTTCTAACATATTTGGCAAGTGCAGGTTCCTTCCTCTTTGATTTTGGGCTTGTTCCACTTGGTTCACCATGTTCAAACATTTTTTTCTTCTCTTCCAACTAATACTCGGGTTCCACTGTTTGAGACTTAGGCGCCTTTGTTTGAGACTCGGTTTCTTCAGTCTAAGACTCGATTACTTTAGTTAGCATCTTGGGTAGCACAGGTTGCAACAAGGTTTGTGATGATGAATTAAGTGGTTGACATGGTTTTTTTCCTATCATATTGCCTATGTCTTAGGTATAGTATCAGGTTCATAATACACAAATTTTATGTAGTCCTCAGGCTCTTTACTACTCTGTTCTTCACTTCTCTCTACAAACTCATCAATCTTTACATATACACTTTTTATGACTTTATGTGTAGTAAGATTCAAACATTTATATGTTTTTATTTTGCAGGAGTAATCTAGGAACATACCTTCATCACCTTTTACATCAAATTTTATATTTCTTTCTTCCTTCAAGATGTAACATTTACTTCCAAATACATTGAAATAACAAACATTGGGTTTATATCCATATCATAATTCAAAAGGTGTCTTCTCAGTACCTTTCTTTAGTTGAACTCTGTTCAAGGTGTTAATTGTAGTAAAACATGAATTGCAGCTTTCTTCTACTTGTGCAATAAAACATGAAATTTTAGTGAGATCAAGATAGAATATATTACCTTTTGTTTGCCTACCAGTTCCAACTAGGTTTCCTTTTCCATCCAGGAGCTTGGCCTTACCATTCATGAATTCTACCTTGAAACCAATGTTATTTAGCTCTGCCACACTTAGTAGATTATGCCTTAGTCCTTGAACCCAATAAGCATTATCACATTTGATTCCTTCTGTTAGAGTAAAACAACCGTTACCTTTCACATAGCAAGGTTCATCATTCCCAAAACTAACACTCCCACCATAATAGTGCTGAAGATGTTCAAATTTAGTTTTATCACCAGTCATGTGGAGAGAACAACCACTATTAATTATCTAAGTGTCATTTTTTCTAATATGAGAGTAGAGTGCAGTCTTTTCATTATCTTCATTGTCTGACTCATCCTTAATAGAAATGTAAACCATTTCATCTTCATCTTCATCACTATCATAATATTTTTCAATATAATAAGATTTCTTACCTTTTTCCTTGTATCTTTTTCAACTCTTGAAATCTTACTTGCCTTTGTAATTTTTGAACTTTTTCTCACCTTTGTCTTCTTTGTTTGGGCACTTAGCAGCAATGTGACCAACCTCATCACATGAAAAGAAAATCAATAGTATTCTTCCTTTTTACTTTCCTTTGGCATCTCTCTTTGTAATTAATGCTTCAATGATTTACATATCTTCATCATCAAAATAATCATCACTATGACTGTCAATCTATTTCCCTTTTGAGTTTCTATCCATCTTACCAAGGTTTAATTTATCTTTGAATGCAGACTCAAAATTTCTAGGATTAGGAGAAAATTTGTCAAAATTGTCCAACTCAAAATTTGTTGGCCTTCCAGCCAACGAGTCTAGAATTATATCAATACTACACCTCATCTCTTAAATAGATGAAATTATAATAGAATAGATAGGAAGTAAAGTTCTCAATACCTTACTAACCACTGTTTTGTCTTCAATTGTTCCACTGAAAGCTCTGATGACACTGACACTTTTCATGATTCTTTCACTGTATTTTGTAATATCTTCTCCTTATTTCAATTTCATCTGATCAAACTGACCTTTGAGACTTTTTTCATTGGCTCTCTTTACATTGTAATATCCTCCATGTATATCATGTAGTTTCTTCCACATATCATAGGCAGTAGGGAAGTCCTTGACTTCATCAATTTTGGAATAGCTGAGTGAAGAAGCTATATCAATCATCATTATGTTATGATTCTTCATGTCCACCATCTGATCCACAGACATAGGTCTCGGTGGTTCCACATGCTTGTGATCCAAGAATTGCAAACTAGTATCTCCAATAGTAGATAGATGTAGCCTCATCAAATCTTTCCATGCAGTGAAGTTGTCTTTGTTAAGCTTGGGAATCTCCCTTCTGTAAGACATCTCTGATCTTTAGCTTAGGCCCTTAAACCTTCCCTGAAAGCACCAAATGCTCTAATACCAATTGTTGGAAATGAGTTGACTAACTAACAGGGGAGGGGCGAATCATTTACCACAAAAAAAATCCAAGTCCCTTATATGTCTTAATAAAACTTATCATTGTTGCTCGATTAATAAAGATATTCTGTTGTTACTCGGTTAACAAAACAATCTTAAATTATTAACTGTGATTTATAATTTATTGATTAAGTGTAGAAACATAAAGCATAAATAAAATAACCTATACACAGATGACACCAATATTTAACATGGAAACCCAATTTGAGAAAACCACAAATTACAACTAGTTACTACTTTCCACTCTTCTGAAGTGAGCCCTATTAGGAGCCAACCCTGTTAAAGGTTACAATACACACTGTTAGATGTGACCCTGTTAGAGGATTTAATCACCCTGTAAGGAATGTCCTTGTTAGAGGTCTTCAAACACTTCAATGTAGAAATGTCACCTTGTGAGAGGATATATGAAAGACTGTTAAGTCTACTCTGTAAAGAGATTTGGATCACTACTACAATTGTTAGAGAGTAACAATGGATTGACTTGTTTGTCGAAGCAATTATCTTTGTTGATTCAGATCTCTACTCTAGTTTTAAAATGGACCCTTATTGATCAATTATTCTATTGCAGCTCCATCTGTTCTATCCTTAATCAGAATCCCATCTGATTTCATCTTCACTCTTCATATCAAAACACTACCATATATTTCTTCTTAATACTTCACTTCCACTTTCACACATTCAATCCAAACTTGACCTTGTATATATATGATAGGTCTTGTCAAGTCAGCTTGAATAAACTTCCAAATAATTAATAAAACTTAAGTCTGTCGGCTGCATATAACCAACTAAACTTAAAATGTAAATTGTTGTTAGTCGATTGACACTAAACGCTTAACTCGGTTAACACTGTAATCCTTCAATGCCCGAACGTTACTGTAATGCCTGAGTGAACTCAGTTAGAACTGAAAATCACTTTGGTCTTCTTCAATTCCTGAGAGAACATGGCATACACTGACTATTCTCAGTTTAGGTATATACATTTGTGTAACATCACTACATTTGTGTATAGATCAATGATAATACACAATTGAATAATTATCATCAACAATAACTTGTAAGAAGGATTCATTATTACTTTTGGAACAATAGAAGAGATTCTTTTTGAGAAAAAAAAAAGAGAAAGATGAAGAAAAAAAGTAGGTGGAGACTCTAAAGGAGATTGAAGAAGAACCTAATATTTCAAAATATTTACGTCTTTTAGTATCTAGTGCATAAACAAGACATAAACCTATGACTAATGTTGATGATGAAGAATAATTACTGATTACATCAGTAGATATATCTAAACAGAAACCTAAGGAATTGACAAAACTTTTAGAACAATTAAGGGTTCAAGTTGTGAGAAACAAGATGAAGTCAAAGGAGAAGAATATATGAGTGTTAAGGAAAGATAGAGACATCCTATCTGAGTTATTACCTGAGGTATCATATGATGAAGATGAAATTCCTATTGATAATATGGACACACTTATGAAGGATATTCTACATCAAGGCCCAAACTTGTAGATGACTACAGTGAAGAATGCAGAGGAGAATCTTGTGAAGATGATAGGAAAGTTGATGGAAAAGATTACATTAGACAAGATTAAATTATTAGACTTGATAGATGAAGTTAAGAGTACATTCACCGAGGAAATTCAACTGATTATCAAACTATCAAGGTATTCAAAATTTGTTCAAGATTTGGAAAAGAGTAGAGCTGAAGCTGAGAAGGAGTTGGAGAACTTAAGTGATCAACTTGATCCACTGTAAATTTCATTCACAAATTATAGTCATCAATTCAGGAAAATTAATTACTCTACTAGAACTTCAATCCACATTATCTCCTACAATTGAAGTGATGCAACAAAATGTGAAAAAGGCAGAAGATATATTTACCTTGATAGTACTAAACACTTTCAATAGTATGGAAGAGCTAGTGTCAAGTTTGATTGAGAAAATTGTGGCTATAAAGTATTTACAGAAGATATGGGAAACAAACTTGAGTTCGGAAAAGATTCATTTCAAGGTAATTTTTGATAGGATATAAGCAAAATTTTGTATACATATATTCAAGTTTTTGGTAACTTTGTCATTGTTTTCAAAGGGGGAGTATATGATGCGTGGTTAAGTATATGTATGGGGGAGTATATGCATGTATGCAGAGTATGAGTATAGGGAGTGTTAAGTTTATATTATGATTATAAGCATATATTGGAATTAATATATATTTGCCATCAATGCCAAAGGGGGAGATTGTTGGGATTACAAATTTTTAATTATTGTGGTGTAGTAATAAGAAGTCATATATATTGTTGTCATTGGTTTCAACCAAGTCTATACAATGCAACTAAGTGAATACAAGTCATAATATACAATAGGTAAAGTGAAGGTCTAATTAGGAAAGAATGTATACTAAAATTTGGATAAGTACAGAAGAGCGGTAGACTGTTCAAACAAAATTTTGGTGAAGGTCATGGAGTAAAAATAATTATGTAGAGAGGTCATAGCTAAAGAACAAGCAAGATCAAATTGCAACCTGGTTCCAACCACAACATATTTGATTGAATGGTGATAAAGTTTTGAGAGACACATATACTAAGACAAGTAGAACTTTTATGTTCTTGATTAACCAGTCAGTAGATCACAGAGCGATGAGTAATAAAGTGAATGCGACCATGTTTAATGATGTGATGAATTGGAATAAAGGATATACATCTAATGTATTTGTATTTACGTGATTGATGCAAGAATTTAAGAAAAATTTAAAGGGATTACATTGGAGAAGCAAAAATGTGTTAGTTATCTTGGAGATGTAAACTTGCAGATCTTATTTTAACTTAACATGGTCATTGTAAATCCTTTTTCACATTGAGATTATCAATTGGACACATGTTTTTTTCCTGGGAAATCAATTAGAAGATCATTTTCAAGTTGGTGGAAATTGTTTATTTATGAAACTAGAGAGAGAGGGTTAAAAGTTATTGTTACAAGAGTTGTTGTTAAAGTTTTTGGGTGATTGGGGTTTTAAAATTTTGAGTTGAAGTTGTGATCAGAGATAAGAGAGAAGAGTACAGAGTAAAGAGTATGAATAAATTAGAGGATATATTATAAAATCAATGCTACACTCAGATTATTTATCTTGTTTCCTTCCTAAGAGTTGCAGCAGGTCAAATCCCTTAACCGGGTGAACTCTAACAAGTTCTTATTTGTAACTTCCTTATTAAGGGTTTAAATCTTCTAGTGAGGTATATCATAGCTGATCTTATGGTACTCCTTGTAACCACCTGAATTTGGTCTGTCGCAACTATAGACCCTATTTTCCCTAAGTGTGATCATACCCTTGATTTATGTCCAAATGACCCTGTTACTGCTTGGCATAATTCTTTTAATCAATTTAATATCCTAGGTGATTTTTATCACTAATTTATACTAACTATTATAGCCATACAATTCAAATCAATTTTGACCAATCAAATCAAATCAAAATCAAACATGGCTATAGTATTTAATTATAAAGGAATTAAATAAATCCCAAAATCAAATACCCACTTGCAATT
>MU223056.1:4873115-4890231 GCA_018584345.1 Thuja plicata | reverse complement strand
TGTCACATTCCATTAGGGAATGATTAACAACTCAACCCACTTGAGAAAGTCCACTTTCTCAAGCATGACTTTCCTAAGGGACCAACTTGCCAAGTTGAACCTTACACACTCCCCATGCTTCTTTAAGACTTTCATTAATGCCTCATTAATGAAGATTCCTTAAGCCCATATCTCCTCCATACTTCATTAATGCTCAAGGCATTAATGGCTCTTACACCACCATTAATGAGTCCCTCAACTCATTAATGAGCCTTGTCTCCTCTCTCTCTCTCTCTCTCTCTCTCTCTCTCATTCTTCTAAAAATAGAAGCCATTTTTTAGAGCAATTAAGCCTTCATCTCATATTGTAAATGCATTGTTATGCTATTGGAGTAGACTTAGACTCATACTTCATTTCATAGTTTATGCTTATACATTGTTATTATCTCCATTTTTAGATTAATATGCATTTCTCATTGAATAATAGCTTGTTTTAAACTAAATATTTCATGCTAGGTTATTTGTGTCACTGGTATTTAGCATAATCTGAGGGATTTTATGTTACATGCTACACTCATCCTATTTAGAAAGCAATAAGTCAATGTTATGGTTTATATGCTCTTTAACCCTTGTTTTTCACTAACAGAATGACTTATTGAAGTGTTGTGTTGTAGATAATAGGTGCACAAATATACACACACATTTCTGGCACCCACCGTAGGGCACAATTTCCAACTTGGCCTCATTTTCTAACAACTTTTCACTAATTTGCATGTCCAGAATTCTGTTACAGGCTCATTTTTGACCATTTAGGATTGCATCCAGGATACGCCATCGCACCGTAGAAAACGTGGCTCACATCTGAGATTACCCAGGTCATTTTTAGTTCAGGCTCGCATCTAGTAAGCATGGAATCGCATGTGGTAAGGAAGCTTGCATACAGTATGCTGCATCACATTTAGTAAAATTTTAGGCTCACATCTGGTTAGAAAGTTTGTGCATTTTGTTTTCCTAACCCTAACATTTTGAAAAGTTGTATTTTTGGTGTCTTGTAGCCTAACAAGTGTTTACAGGTTGTTCTTGAAAGTTTTTGTGGGAGTTAACATAAACAACATTAACTTGGTTTTTTAGGTTATCCAACCCCCCATGTTGACTTCTATTTAATTGCTTTCCAAATTAAGATACATATTCCAATCTATCACTAAATTGACTAGAGGATTATGCTCTTTTCCTTTTAAGGAAAATCAGAACCTCATACATTAGTTTATGGATTGAATGGAATTTGGAGTTAACTAAACAAGCAAACACATCACCTAATTCTATTTGGATTAGTAAATGAACAAACACAAATTACTAAATATTGTGGTTCAATGAACAACTATGTCATATAATTTCTTTTTGGATTTAGAAATTGGACAATCAAAGCACTAAATATGTGGGATCAAAGAACAAGTTCAATCATTTAATTCAATTTGGATCAGTAATTGGAAAAGCAACTCACTAAATTTTGTGGCTAATTGAACAAGGCAACTTTCCTTTTCAAGCATCCTATTTTTCTTAAATAGGAACAAACTAAATTGATCTCAACATAGCTTGAAGGAATGAACTTTGTTTTACATGTTTTGGGAGAAAATGGTTTAGATTAGGGTAGTATGCTCTTCTTCTTTGGAAGAATAAAAAATCCAGACATCCAAAGCTTGCCAATCCTAGTTACATATACTTAAACAATAGAGGGCCTGCTGGTTGAGGAAAAAATCTCCTGGAAACGACTCAAGTGACGACAAGTTTTATGCCAACCCTTCCAACTCACTATAAATAGTTGCTTCCTCATAGGCTAAAGCCTCGGAAGACGGAACTGGTTTTTTTTTTGGAATTTTGACATCATTCCTTGAACATATCTGGGTATATGTAGAGCAGAGCTGCTTGAATCTTGCTTGTGAGACTACATATATTTGGGTACTCATAGGGCTATACGCCTGAATTTTGCCTTGTATAATTCTATGGGGGACAGTTTCAAATGGATTGCCCAATAATCTACAACAACTTCAACTGAAAGAATTCCTGATTCATCCCCGAAAGGGTGATAATCTTTGTGCAAGGAAAAAAGTAATTGCCCCAAGACACTTGTCATATTGTGCCCTCATTTGTGTTTGGAGTCGGCTAATACAACATCATGACTAGAGCCATTGTGTGCTTGGTGATGGCTGTATTTTGATTAGCATTTGAGTGTGTACCTAAGTCAATGAGCAAAGATTTTCATCCTCCACGTAGAGAATAGGAAAAGATGAGTGTATGTTTCACCTCCATAAAAATGCAAATTTTTTTGACATGTTCAAAAGATCATTAAAAAGATAACCTCCTTAAAACAATCAAAAAATTTCAAACCCTGGAGTACAAGTGTTTTTCACACCTTACGACACCTCTTAACGCAATCTGGAAACAAACAACTTCACGCACTTTGAAAACAAACTTTTTAGAACTGACCAAAATTGACAAAGACATCATAAGATCACATCCTGTATTTCCCAAGTCACATGCAGTATTTAGGATCACATTTGGTATTCTAGATCACATTTAGTCAGTACACAGTCGCATCCAGATTCTAGGTTCGCATTTGGTATCATCAGAGGCTCGCATCTGGGATCTCGTATTCAGGGAAATGGGTACTTGTAGAAGTTTTTCTTAGAAATTCTCAGTTGATTAGGATACCCTTTTTTATCTTTAGCTAGTTCCTCTTTTCTCTTTTGGTTTCCCTGTTGTAACTTGAAAACACTTTTCTAAACGTCCACCTTAAGGATCAGTTCAATATGTGTGGTCTACCCACTTTCTACCAACAACTTGGTTTCCAGCTCACTATCAAGGCATTCTAACCCTCTGATGTTGAAATCATTTACATCTACCAACAAATAGTTACTTTTACCTAGACACACCCACTTGAACAATCTGAAACTCTCACTTGCACTATTGGGAAACATTAACAAAGTTGAGAAACAACTTCATGGTTAAAATGAGATGCAACAAGTACACAACTAAAGGATCAAAAGTGCCTACTAAAACACCACGCTTTCAAGGAGAAGCTTCTCGTAGTTCCCTTCTCGATCTAGATTCCCCTCAAATGGATAAAGATACTCGTAGATGGAGTGAGGCCTTTGAGGACTATATCAATAGAAAACACCAAAAACCCGAAGATACTGATGAAGAAGAAGAACCCAAGTTTGAATGTCCTTTATTTGAATCCGGTAGTGAGGACAAAATCACTAAAGGAGAATATGAAAAACTCAAACAAAGAAAGAGGTTTCACTAGATAATGGAAAGAATGATTGATGAGGATAAAGAAAAATACTTCCTTCGTCTAGCATCTACAGGTGTTAAATTACCTAAGGACTATGATGTCGAAAAACTCAAAGAAAAGGAGGTACCAAATCCAATATCTATTCTCACAAAACAACTCAATCTAATGCAAATAGAGCTCACAAACCTCAAACAAGAGAAGGAGAAACCCAAAACACAATACTCTTTGGACGCTATTTGTCCATTTCCTTTTGACAAGAGTATCACTATGGTCTCGTTTCCCCCCAATGTGGCGAGGCCAAAGTATGACAAATACATGGGAGAAACTGACCCACATGACCATGTAAGGGAATTCTATGCTCTGAGCATAGAATACATGCATGAACCCACATACCTCATGTGACTGTTTCTAGGAATTCTAGGAGGTAATGCCATGGAGTGGTTCTCAAAACTAAACCCCAAGGTCAAGACATTTGAGGAGTTGATCCAATGGTTCATTCAGCATTACTCCTACAACATCCAACATGATGTAACTATGATGGACCTATGTAACACCAAACAGAGAATTGGAGAATCATTTTTACACTTCCTACAAAGATGGAGGAATATTTTTGCAGGATATTCAAGGGCCATTCCCAAAATAGAGAAGATGGAAATCTTTGTTAATAATCTAGTGCCTAAATTGAACTATTCTATACAAATGCAAGACTCTCCTAGTTTCAACAAATGATTAAAAATTCCCTCCTTATTGAGGAAGTAATGGTCAAAAGGGGAGAGATCACCCTCCAAAATGAGAACAAGACCAACAACTCCAACTCCAAGCCTAAATGGTGGAAACAAAACAAGAATGTTGTTAATGATGGAGTGGTTGACGCCTCTAACACTAATCCTAAACCTAAGGTACTCAATCTAACAAATGGCATGCAAGCAAGTAAAGATGCTAAGGTAACACCTCCCGTACCCAAAGCAAACAATGATAATAACAAAGGACAAACATGGACTTCAAAACCCCAAAGAACATTCACTCCTTTGGGAGAGCCTCTTGAGTCTATTCTAAAAACACTGTTGGATAAAAAAGTTCTTACAATTCCTGATTCTAAACCATGGGAACCAATGGTAAAACCTAGGTGGTGGGATGATAATTCCTATTGTGTCTTCCACAAAAACAAGGGACACAAGACTAATAATTTTCTCAAGCTTAAACACGTCGTCCAAGACCTCATCGAAGGAGGTAAGATCAAAGTGGATGGACAGACTACCAATGAGGATCATACAACATTCAACAAACCCTTTGCTAATTACAATCAAGGAGAGACATCTAAAGGGAAGAGTAATGAGGTAAACTACACCTATTCCAAAAATGACAATGTGATTAATATGCTTGACATCAAAATTGAATCCGTTAATGTGGTCACAATCAAAGGTGTCTCGTTTCACTCAAATGTTGTAACACGGAGCCAAGCACAGGTTACAATCAAAGGACCTCCAAAACTGACATCAAAATCAACATCCAAGGTTCCTATTGTAACTATTCCTAAACCAGCAGCAAAACACATGGTCACTATCCCCGGAGCAAAATATGACTTGGTAGACCAATTGCAACGAACCTCTGTCAAAATTTCTATTTTTGAGTTGCTCAAGATATCCACGGTACATAGGGAAATCCTAGAACAAGCTCTACACACTGCTAATGTTCCAAAAGATATTGATATAGATAAGTTCCAAGTGATGGTCAATCACATCTAAGCGCCACACTACCTCTCCTTTTCTGAAGAGGATGACAAGTCATTGACACATCCACATAATCAACCCCTCCATATCACATTCCTTATTCATAAATCCTATGTTAGACGTGTGTTGATAGATGGAGGCATAGGATTGAATATATGTACACTAGATCTAATCAAGAGACTAGGTCTCTTAGAACAAACAATTAACTCTAGAAGAAAGATAACCATCAAAGCTTATGATGAGGAAGAAAGATCCTCCAGAGTTCTTATTGTTCTACCTATCAGAGTCAGACGAATTGAGAGGAACATCATATGTAAAGTTTTGGATCTATCATTGGCCTACAATGTCCTACTAGGGAGACCATGGATTCAGGAGATGCAAGCTGTACCATCCACTTACCACCAATGCATAAAATTCTTACATAATGGGGTGGAAGTGACGATTCCCACAGATGCTAACTACACTTGCAACAATATCAAAGAAGGTAGCATGATCCCACACAACAAGGAAGCTATGGATGCAATCACTCTTGAGACTACCAAGGACATGGTTATGAAGAGTTTTAGGAAAACCTTGAAACTTGAAGAAACATGTATGGGAGAGTACAAACTGGACCTAACTCCCTCACTGACAGAACTTTCAGTGTCATCAAGATCCTATAGCAAACCTTCACAACATTCACACCTATAGCATCCAAAGAGCCAGAAGTACATAGAGAAACTGACATGATAAAGGAATCCACATCTTCTTCAGATAACATAAAATAATACGCAGTCTTGGACTGTCTTTACAAAGGAGAACCGGTGGAGACTGAGGTCAAACATGTGAAGATATCCCCAGAATAGTATGGAAAGGGATATGATTTCCTCACACAAATGGGTTACAAAGGAAAAGGACCTCTACATGACACAGGAAAAGGGCTTGTTGAACCTATACCCATGGAGTTTTGGACTACCAGAGATAAAATAGGACTGGGTTTCAATACTAAAACTGATAAACCCGCTCCAACAGAGAGTCCACACTCAGATAAAGGGAGTGATGAAATAGATGAACTAGAGCAGTGGTCCTATGAAAGATTGTTACATGTTGGCGCATAGGATCCCAACTACCAAGGGGAATGCTATGTACCTAGCTTTGAGGTACCACAAGATCTTCACACTCTATTGCTAGCACAACCTCCCATTCAAGAGGTAGGAGACACCATAGAGAAAATTATTCAAGAGACACCCTGGCCACAAAATTTACATCCTAACTAGGGGAAATTGGTCAAAATTTCACATGTCCTTGATCTACCCCACTTTGATCTACAAGCAGCTAACTGAGTACATCAAATAACCATTTCTGAATACTTAAACAAATCTAATGATGATGTAACAGACTCTCATGATTATGAATGGGATCGACTATCTATCGCCTCTAAAGATATTGGAATAGATATAATTCACATGTTTGCAGCTCCTTCAACTCCTAGTAAACAATCTGACACTCCTCCCAATGATACTGATCCTCCTAAAGCAGAAGAGTTCCTTCCTCCAATCATTGATAGAGACATGAGTCTAGAAGAATTTCATAGGCTACAAGCAAGAAGTTTCCTTTTACAAAGAGATGATGATGAGATTTCTACTGACGAGTGGCTAGAGTTTGGTCCACATATGACTAACAATGACCCTTTTAACAATGATCTCACTCTTATTGATCTAAATATTGAAGAAATTAACTTAACAGATCATGTCATGTCGGTTAATGGTCTTGATGCTAACACGATGCTATCCTTTCCAGAGTCTAACTCCCTAACATTGGTACTTCCATACCTAATTGATTGGACTGAAGCAGATCCTACTCCTATCCTTGACTTTTCTAATGACCACTCCCTAGCTTGTTATCTCAATGCTAGTGAACCTTACCCTTCTTCCACCAATGCAAGGAGCGAGAACATGTCACAGGAGGATATCAGGTTTCTTAGTCAAAAATTGAAAAAGAAAAAGAAAAAGCGGACTGGTGGTGAAAACCACTCTATGGCAGTATCAGATCCCAAAATAATAAATAAAAAAGATGTATCCAATTCTAAAAACCTCTTTGAGGCACCAAAGGATGAGACTCTTGATATCCTCGCTGAACACTTTTAGGAAATATCTTCGGTACTGATTGAACCAACACATCCAATAAACTTGGGCACTGATGAAAATCCTCAAATAGTTCATCTTGCACAAACTTTATTAGAAGAGGAGAAGGTATAGTTCATAGAGTTCCTGAAAGAGAAGAATATTAACTTTGCATGGTCTTATATTGATATTCTAGGGCTAGATCCTAATCTAATCATGCACCACTTGTCTATAGCTCCCAGAATCAAGCCTGTAAAACAAAAACTTAGAAAAATGCATCCTCATGTTGCATTATTGGTAAAAGCAGAGCTAGAAAAGTTGTTAAAAGATGGATTTATACGAGTCATTTCCTATGTAGGATGGATCTCCAATGTGGTCCCCGTGTCTAAATCCAATAAATCTATCAGGATCTGTACGGACTTCAGAGACTTAAACAAAGCATTTTCGAAGGATGACTTCCCTCTACCAAACATTGACATGATCATAGACCTTACAACAGGCTTCTAGATGTATTCATTAATGGATGGATTCTCGAGCTATAATTAAATCAAGATTTCCCCTAAGGATCAAGAGAAAACCACATTCACGTGCACATGGGGCACCTTTTTTTGGAATGTCATGCCTTTCAGGTTAAAGAATGCCGGTGCAACATATCAAAGAGCCATGACAACAATATTCCATGACATGATGCACAAGAACATGGAGGACTATGTTGATGACACATTGGCTAAATCCAAAGAAAGAGGTACTCACATTACTGACTTAAGAAATATCTTGGATCAAATGGAATAGTTCCAACTTAGGCTCAATCCTAATAAATGTGCCTTCGGGGTCCAATCAGGGAAGCTCCTATGATTCATTGTTTCAGCGAAGGGAATTGAGGTAGATCCTGCAAAGGTGAAGGCTATTCTAGAGATGAATCCTCCACATAATATCAATCAAATGAGGACACTACAAGGGAGACTTCAGTCCATCAGGAGATTCATGTCCCAACTTGCAGATAGGGCCCAACCCTTTACTAAGTTTCTACATAAAGGGGTTACCTTCAAATGGGATGAACACTGTGAAGTGAACTTTAGAGAATTAAAAGGATACCTGGTTGCTCCACCTATTCTTATGGTGCCTATTCATGGGAAACCCTTACTCCTATACATTTCATCTACAGCTACATCCCTAGGGGTATTGCTAGCACAAGAAGATGAAACCAAGAAAGAAAGAGCTATCTACTACATTAGTAGAACACTAGTCATTTATGAGCTCAATTATAGCATTATTGAAAAAGCATGCCTAGCAGTTGTCTTTGCATCACAAAAATTAAGGCACTACATTCTCTCTCATACAGTGAAGCTCATTGCTAAGATCGATCCTCTAAAGTATCTTTTGAGCAGAACAACATTAACAGGACGTTTGGCAAAATGGCTCTTGATTCTAAGTGAGTTTGACATTGAATATGTAGAATGATGAGCTATCAAAGGACAGGTCCTTGTAGATCAATTGGTTGATTCACCACTCCAGGATGATGAACCTTTACTCATTGAATTCCCTAATGAAGTAGTCATGCATCTCACTGAATATCCATGGAAGATGTACTTTGATTGTTCATTCACTGAACAAGGATCTGGAGCAGGGGTCCTCTTTATAACTCCTCAAGGATACAAGATTCCCAAATCTTACAAACTAATTTTTCCATGCACCAACAATATCTGAGAATATGAAGCATTATTCAATGGACTCAAGCTAGCTATGGAATGGAAGATCATAGAGTTACATGTGTATGGTGACTCCCAACTAATTATCAATCAAGTCAATGGAGAGTATCAAACAAAAGATGAGAAGTTGATTCCCTACAAGAAACTAGTTGATGACCTAAAGAAATACTTTGTCTTTGTCACCTTCTAGCAGATACCAAGATAAGAGAACAAAGCTGCTGACACAATGGCTACCTTAGCATCCATGTTACAACTGGAAGAACATCAATTCCTCTATGACTTCTTGGTGGAAGAAATATCCTATCCTGCCTTTGATACACCTGAATACTAGGTAATATGTACCTTGAATACCCTAGATCAATCCCGGTATGCCAATATCAATGCTTACCTATCTGACCAAACCATTCCCGCCAATCTATCCAAAAATGAGAAAAGATCCCTGATTAGGACAGCATCACTTTACGTCCTCATAACTAACAACTTATATTGACACGGTCTCAATGGTACACTTCTTAGGTGTTTAGAACTCGAAGAGTCTGATCTAGCATTAAAAGAGGTCCACAAAGGTGTATGTGGATCACACTCGAATGACTTTTAATTAGCCAAGAAACTACTCTGAGTAGGCTATTACTGGCCTTCGATGGAGAAAGATGCTATTCAGTTTTCAAAAGCATGTTTTAAATGCCAGACACATGGAAACCTTATTCATGCTCCTGCCAGAGAAATTATACCTTTCATAACACATTGGCCATTTCAACAATGGGCCTTTGACTTGGTTGGATAGATATATCCCAACTCTTCAAATGGACACAAGCTTATCATTAAAGCCACTAAGTATTTCATGAAGTGGGTCAAAGCCGTGCTGCTAATCAAAGACACTGGCAAACAGGTGGCTATGTTCATTCTGAACTACATTATTTGTATATATGGGATACCCTCTTCAATTGTAATAGACAATGGGGGCCAATTTAAAAATCAAGACATTGATGACCTTTGTGAACAGTTCTATATCACTCAACATTGCTCCTCAATCTATTATCCTCAAGATAATGGATAGGCTGAGGCATCCAACAAGAATATTTTCAAGATTCTACATAGAACTGTGAGAAAGTCTAGTAGAGACTGGCATCTACAACTGAATTCAGCACTATAGGCCTACAAAAAAAGAATCAGAACACCAATTGGAGCTATGCCATTTTCTCTAGTCTATGGCGCTGAAGCAGTACTACCCATTGAGGTTGAAATCCCATCTTTGCA
Source organism: Thuja plicata (assembly GCA_018584345.1). Lineage (NCBI taxonomy): Eukaryota > Viridiplantae > Streptophyta > Pinopsida > Cupressales > Cupressaceae > Thuja > Thuja plicata. The sequence goes on along the minus strand of MU223056.1, from coordinate 4,880,163 downwards.
GATATCTTTACAAGGACTAGTTACTGATGAGAAGTACCGCATAGATAAGGTGAATTCTTTGGACCTACTAGATGAGCGCAAATGACAAGCATTCGATCACCGCAAAGTGTATTAGGCATGTATGTCCAAAGGCTACAACAAGAAGGTTAAACCATGCAAAATTGAAGTAGGAGACCTCGTCCTCAAGGAGAATCCTACGAACCAGCCTAACAGGGAGCAGAAAGGAAAATTTGAACCTAACTGGCTAGGACCTTATGTTATCACTGCTACTTTTGGGACTGGAGATTATCAACTGGCCACACCTGAGGGAGACATTCTTCTAGATCCTTTCAACACCCTACATTTGAAGTGGTTCTACACCTGATTTTTGGCTAGTAGATCCTGTACAATAAAAAGTTCTTGCAAAATACCAAAAAAATTTAGAAAATTGATCCTGAAGAAATCCAAAAATAGTGGAAAAGATCCTATAGAAAGGGTATCCTTGGTGAAAAACTAGTAAATAGGCACCTTGATACTACAAAAACATTCAAAAAAACAAAAATAACAAAAAAATTGAAAATGAAAAAAGTGCCTTGATGAGCACCTGGTAAAATAGGCATCTTGGTAGTAAAAAGAAAAGAAAGAAGATCTTGCCAAGTGGTGAAAACCTGGCAATCAGGCGTCACTTGTGATATGCACTCCATCTATCAATGCACTACTGATTCTAGGCCGTCATAATTTCACCTGTGTCCATATGCTGACTTCGTCTTCCTAAATAACTATCTTATCCTCGCTTGGGATTTGTCTATCTTTACGTCTTAGGAATAGGTCATTCTGCACTGGGGGCATCTTTGATGGCTTAGTAGGTTGCGTTTGCTAGGTTTCTTTAGGATGGTTTGCCTCATGAACACAATGTTTCTTGATACATGCAAAATGATGTCACTTTCCAAAACAAGGGTGTCTTTTCAAACATAACATATCCAGACATGACATTTACATTAATAGGGTTCCTACAAGGCTATATTGGATCACAAACCTGAACAAATGATCCTATCAATGCACAGACATGGAACACCATATTGCTTGTATTACAATTTTTTGATTAATGAATCTTTACTGTGTTTGACATATGAATGAATAAGTACTACTTAAACACACAGTTTTCTATTGGTTTGATTATGATTCTTTAAATGTACTGATGATGTTTTCAACTAGGGGCATCTAAGTAATTATAAATTTTATTTGGTTGATTCATAATTGATGATTTATTATGTCTTCATAGTTACTCAAGGACATCTACGCAAAGACAAAGAGTCACAAGGATAGGCAGCATAATGTTTTCTTGATTTCCTGCATATGGTGATTGTTCCAAATGATCCTATAAATTTCACCTAACTTGGATATTTATGGTAAGAGCTGCCACTATGGGTGGATAGCCGCATATATCTCGATCTTTGTTATGTGTAAACTATGGTGAGGTTGAAACATTTTCCTTGTCTATTTTCTGGTCCAGATTCTCACTAAGGTATATGAATAATAATGTACCCAAGGATATGAATTTTCAAGGTCATTGCAGGTCCAATATCTTGCCTTAATCAAAATCTGGTATATTAAAAGGAAGGTGACTATTTTGTTATCCTGGCTTCTATGCCTTGATGCCTAAGTCTATTTTCAACATTTCAGTAAAACATAGTATTCATACTTTCATAATATCAATGGGTATTAGTTATGGTTGTACTATCTAGTGGTATCCATTCCAAACAAATGCCCAATGATGATAAAAAGCTATACATTTGCATACCAGTGACAAAGTCCTAAGACTCTGCATATATTGCATTTAGAGATTGCATCATACATTTATAACAATAGTAAACGCATAAAGAATTTTTGTGCTAAAAAATGCTTTCTATCTTCTTCTAACAATCAAGTTAATTACATCATCCATATTACTAATATATCTATCATTGTACATCCATAGCATAAATTTTACATTCATTGAAAAGAAGCGACATGATAATACAAAAATAAAGCATTCATGTATTGCATTTCTTTTCATCCTAAAGTTCATCCATACATCTATTTGGCATAACCGAAAAATCAAAGGAAACATACATTTGCATTTTCACATGAGTATCATTCAAAACATATTTATATCAATAACGACTCATCACATCCAATCATAAAATGATGTTATCATCTAAAAACTAACTCATCAAGAGACCAAGATATCATCACATGTGCAAGATACATTTACCACATCTATGAAAGAAAAAAGAACTCATGAAACATGTTAGAACCAAGAAGCTGCATCAGATATATATATCATCATAACATAGTACAGATCAAAATATGGAATAGTATGCATAGAGAGTATCAGAGTATCAGTGAGCCAGAATGAACCAAATATACATGTATAAATGTCATCTACAAAAATGGATCTCAGAAGGATCCAGATATACAAAAGAGGGAATCTCAGCAGGATCTAGATATACAAATATAATCTCAAGATACACATGTCATAAATATGATACAAAATATCAACTCTGTCCTGCCCCCCCTCCCTGGTCAGGAGGAGGAGGAGGAGGTGGTACAAAAGGAGCTGTTGGAGGTGGCATGGCCCCCTCTGATTGTTGAGTCACTCGAGAAAAAGAAGGAGTTGTCTGGTCCTCCGGAACTGTTGAATGATATAGGACATAATAGTATGTAGCCCTCTGTCCTTGGTGGACCATTTTCCGAGCATGTGTGTCTCTCTCAGCTCTGAGAATCTCACCCTATCTATCCCTCTCTGCTCTCATCCACTCAAGATGTATATCCTTGTCCACCAGTAGGGCATCGGTAGTAATAACTCAGGCCTCTAATGCTATAATCCTCGCTCAAAGCTGCTCCCTCTCCTACTCACACCTAGACAGAGGATCTCTGTCTCTGCCTATATCCTGCTCCTGAGACCTATCCTATCGTCTATCCTATGGTTTATCCTGTGACCCCTGTTATCTTTGTCTCTGCTAGTCCCTAGTAAGGAGCAGACCGGGATCTCTTCGGGGAGCTACAAATTTGAACTAGGTACGTTGAACCTCTCCACTACCACTGCTAGTGGCTCCACCTATATCCACTGCCTCACCACCACCACCCCTTTCATCTCCATCATGACCATCATTGGGAGGAGGATACCTGACATCTCTACCATCCCTACCACCATCATGACCTCCATGCTTTCTGTGAGCCCTGTCTCTCTGTGCACCTCCCCTACCCCTGGCTGGTCGATCATCAGGATCGTAGTCTAAGGGCTCCTCTATACAAGGAATGATCTCCTTAGGAAAAATGAACTGAGGGACAGGGTAGTGAAGCCTCTCAATAACATATCCCTCTGACATACCTGCATCAGCTACATCAGGACGGAGATCCCAGTCTACTACCACCATGTCACAGATCTCCTGGTGAGCTATCTCATATTATAGCTATGCCCCCCATAATGGTGTCTCATCTCTGGTCAGGGCGTATACAACAATATCCTCCATCCTACCCTATCGATGACCATACTACCTCAACACTCTGGTGATCACAAATTTCTCTATAATATATCTAGTCCTACCAATGAGATATTGACTCTGACATAAGTAGGGTACCTGTCGGGCATTTGATATCCACACCTTGCAATCTAAATATGGCTACCAAATGACCTCTATCATATCATTGAACAAGCGGCGCCAGTACTCGATCTTTCCTAGATGGGGAAGCTGAAGAAGACCTACATACATATAAACATAGGGCTTCTTTGGTGCCCTCTGTCTATCTATAATTGATTGTGTCACAGGGATGTGCTCTCAGGCCAAGATTTGAAGAATAAGAATGCCTATAGTCATGCTCTGAGTATAGTGGTATACTATCTCATGTAGCTCTCTATACATATGGGCTAAGATACAGCTCCCCCATGCAAATCTATGTTGGTAGGTCACCATCTACTCTATCATGTCTACCCAGCCAACCATGAATCTGTGCTGGCCCCTATTAGGCATCAGGATGCCACCTACTAGACCTGTTAAATAAATAGATAAATGATCATAATGATTGACCATGTAATCCCAAGATAGATATCTCCGATCTATGGTGTCATCCTAGAAATATCTCTGTGCAACACCAATCATCACGACCGCCGTCGACTCAAATCATACCTTGTGACCAATCATCGGTACTCGAAGTATCCTCCAAATGTCCTCAGGATTCACTGTGATCTCTCCAGTCAGTAAATGAAAGGTTTTTTGCTCTGAGTGCCATCTCTCAGCCAGAGCAGTCAATAACCCACAATTTACCCCGATCTTGGGTAAACCCATCAACAAGCACAATCCACATCGGATCATAGTAGATTTCTCATCATCCAAAAGCCATCCAGACAATACAACCACATGACCAGGGTAAGTGCCGTGGAATGTGACTACCTCAAACTAGGCCTATTTTGGACAAAAATGACAATACATCAGTAGCCTATCTACAATACCAGGGCAAAATCCTAATTAGCTAAGTGATTCCAAGTTCATGGGATGCAAACAAATCAAACAAATTCAAATTCTAATTCTCCTAACCAGATACAATTCTAAAACAGAAGGGTGCGATCCATTTTTCCATATGTGATCCTAGAAATGTAGGATGTGACTGAGTTTACAGGATGCAATTCCCAAAATATAGGATGTGATCCTAAATGTAGGGTGCGACCCTAAGCAAATAGGGTGTGACACACAGATGGATTTAAACTAGAACCACGAAAAAATCAAGAAAAATAGATGTGATCTAGGGTATCCTGGATGCAATGCAGGAATCTGGAAAAATTGGATGCAACATGGGATTCGCAGGTTGCGATCCGGAATCCTAGATGCGATTTAAAATTACAAGGGCTATAAAAGCTACAAAAATGCATAAAATAAAAATTTGCAAAATTCACAGGATAGTTTTTCGAGCACTTACCGGTGGTGGGTAGTCGGCTGGGCACTGATGTCAATGACTCATCTCAAAATGGTGTTTCCTTACAGAGACTACCATCTTCTCTGCAGAGCTCTCTAAATTACTATGGCTGAAAGTGAAAATAAATAGTAAAATTGTAAATTTGGAGGCTTATATTGGTCTTTTGAGCCATTTAGGAGTTCCGAAACTCCTCCCAGACAACTACAACTTCATTTATGTTCTCTTTCTGATCAATCAGGAACCAAGTCAAAGGTGCATAAGATGTTTTCAATAGGACAGTACCATTCTTACGATAGTTTTGAAAATTACATATTTGCTTCATTTGTTCCAAACATCGGTCAATATTGCACATTTTATCATACATCTTGTTCTGACATCATTTTATCAGTCCCACCACTCCTATTTTCATGTAATTAACTTGGTACTCGTGTGTTTATTTTTAAACACACCTTTCTTTCTTGTCCTAACCACTTGTTGCAAGTGATACATTCTTTCAACTGAGATATTTTATTCTTTTCCTTCGATTTCATTCCTGAGGGGGCATGATCACACTATCATCAATTAAATTTTTGCTTGAAACAACATTAAAATAACTTCATTATCAAACAAACTAGGGGCATAACAGTTTCCTTGACTAAAGTCAGAACTGTTGGATAGAAATCTTTGGTTCTCATGAGCTAGATATCTTATGTTTCCTCATTTTAAAAGACTTTTATTTAGCTCCTGGCAGCTTCATACTGGCTTTTTGGACAACAACCAAGTTCAGAATCAGTATTATCAATCTTTGGACGACAACCAAGTTCAGAATTAGTATCTTTAAAATCTTTTATTGTTTTTTTTTTAACAACAACCAAGTTCAAAATCAATTCTATTAGTTTTGTTAGATCAAGTGTGAGACTGATCTCATCAACATTTTGTTCGACAACCAAGAATAGGATTCTCAATCTTTTTAAAGTCAAAATCAAAAACTTTCTTTGAATCAATGTGCTACTCACACATCAATTCAAAGAGGGGCAAATGTAACCACCTAAATTTGGTCTGTTCCAACTATGGACCCTATTTTCCCTAAGTGTGATCATACCCTCGATTATGTCCAAACAACCCTATTACTGCTTGGCATAATTCTTCAAATCAATTTAATGTCCTAGGTAATTTTTATCACTAATTTATATTAACTATTATAGCCATACAATTTTAATCAATTCAAAACCAATTAAATTAAATCAAAATCAAACATGGCTATAGTATTTAATTATAAAGGAATTAAATGAATCCCTAAATCAATCACCCACTTGCAAAATAACCCATTCCCCTAGCCTATTTAATTTAATTAAAATGGCTATAGTCCCCTAATTATTAAAAAGTAGTAAAATGCTTAAATAATTAAATTCCTATATTTTAAATGAATTAAATAAGTTTAATTCATTTCATTTATATTCCCTTAAACCCCAACCTAACCTATCTCAACCACTTCTACCCTGGGTTCTAACCCTTCTCAACCCATTCACCCTTGCTAATCTAATCMTAATCMTAATTCTAACCYTAACCCACCTCCTAATATTGTCACATTCCATTAGGGAATGATTAACAACTCAACCCACTTGAGAAAGTCCACTTTCTCAAGCATGACTTTCCTAAGGGACCAACTTGCCAAGTTGAACCTTACACACTCCCCATGCTTCTTTAAGGTTTTCATTAATGCCTCATTAATGAAGATACCTTAAGCCCATGTCTCCTCCATACCTCATTAATGCTCAAGGCATTAATGGCTCTTACACCACCATTAATGAGTCCCTCAACTCATTAATGAGCCTTGTCTTCTCTCTCTCTCTCTCTCTCTTATTCTTCTATAAATAGAAGCCTTTTTTGAGAGCAATTAAGCCTTCATCTCATATTGTAAATTCATTGTTATGCTGTTGGAATAGACTTAGACTCATACTTCATTTCATAGTTTATGCTTATACATTGTTATTATCTCCATTTTTAGATTAATATGCATTTCTCATTGAATAATAGCTTGTTTTAAACTAAATCTTTCATGCTAGGTTGTTTATGTCACTAGTATTTAGCATAATCTAAGGGCTTTTATGTTACATGCTACACTCATCCTAGTTAG